>ML777279.1:220380-246043 GCA_009831015.1 Picea engelmannii | reverse complement strand
TTTTACATCCTCTTTTACTTATAGTACACTCATCACTTCACTTTATTATTTAAATAATTTCTTCTTTAGAAACACTTTGACTACTTTGACCTTTTGGGGCTTCTAGATGACTCATGAGAGTTCTCCAACTTCACATGGCCATAACTCTCTAACCGTGAGGAGTTATGTGACATTCTACATACCACCGGAAATGGCATGACATGTACTATCCATCTAGAATATCTTTACCTACAAATATATCAAAACTCATACCATTATCCATCAAACAAACTTGGTTCCATTACCCAAACCTTTATTCTATCAAAATTCTCTACAGGACTTTCTTCAAGGGTTTACATCAATGACAACCAACCCAATTAATCAACAGATTACAACCAGAATCTTTAATGTCGACACCGCTCCACTAACCTCGCCTCGGTCCGTCCAATAAGACTCCAAGTGCATTAATCCCACAATCACTAGAAAATCCTCACAATCAACATGCAAAACTAAGGGGTTATGTGGATTTCATAAAGAGGATGAGAGAATGAGATTGTTGAGGATGGATACTCAAAACTAGATGCATAAGCCCAGAGAGAAAGAAGGAGAAATTCGAGTGGATTTTTTTTGCCTCTTCCAAAAGTTATTTCAAATGACCTCCCTAGGGCCCTTTTATATGGAAATTAGATGGTTTTTCGGTTGTGAGAAGGGCTATAGGAGGTAAGAATAGTTATGCAACTCAAAATAGCCCATAAACCTCGTGGGAGAGCATGGAATTTTAATTTTTTGCAACTTTTGTGAGTGTACGTGGTATGTCTATGTATCAGGTAGTGTACATACGTGGGTTGTCTATTTATCAAATAGTGTACGTATGCGGGTTGCCTATGTATCAGGTAGCGTACATATTTCAAAAATAGAGTTTTTAAGAAAGAAACAGAGCAAAAGTGATTTGCAAGTGTGTATATGGATGGGCCATGATCAAAACTACATAGTGGTGGCATTTTGGACTATAATAGTTGCCTAGACTCTTGAATTTTATTCTACATAATCTGCTCTATCTTCCCGAGTTTCAATGGAACTTCTTGTCCCTTGTGCACATCCAATATCAAGGCCACTGTGTTCATATGTTCGATGGAAAAGTTGAAATAAGGAAGGATTCATACAACATAATTGTCATGGTCGGAGGGGAAGATGGAAGACTACTTAATCTGAAAGGGACATCTTCCCATACACAAAATGTTGCATACCTCTCTCATCACGGTGAAAATATAATTCCATATAGTCTTTTGTGGCATTCTAGATTTGGTCATATTAATTATGATAGCCTTTGTGTATTGAAAAATAATGGTGTTTTTTCTTTTCCTACTATTCCTAGGAAATTGAAGCAATGTGATGCTTGTATCCTTTGAAAGCATAGAAAATAAGCAATTCATCATTCTACTTCCTGAGTATGTAGAAAACTTGAATTAATTCATTCTAATTTATGTGGCCCTATGCATGTTCATTCTGCAAATGGAAATAAATATATCATGTCTTTTATTGATGATTACACTGGGATGTGTTGGGTGTACTTTCCAAAATAAAAATCACAAACTTTTGAAACTTTTAAAAAATTTCATCTATGGATCCGAAATTAAGCTCAGTCTCGTATTGGCTCTCTTCGCACTAATAATGGAAGAGAGTATACATCTAATGAATTTGAAATCTACCTTCACCAACATGGGATCAAACATAAAGAAACAGCTCCATACAATCCTCAACATAATGGTGTAGATGAAAGAATGAACATGACTCTCCTAAATATTGTTCGTTCCATGATGTTTTTCAAGAATGTAAAATTGGTGTTTTGGGTTGTTGTTATTCTATGTGCAACTTATGTGAAAAATAGGTGTCCATCTCATTCTCTTGAAAACAATACTCCTTATGAAATGTGGTATGGCCGCATTCCTTTGGTGAGGCATCTCAGAGTCTTTAGTTCCACCTATTATGCCTTGACTCCTAATGAGAAAAGAAGCAAGCTTGAAGAAAGGAGTCAGAAGTGCATCTTCTTGGGGTACTCAAATTCCTCCAATAGATATCATCTTTACAATGAGGAAAACAAGAAATCAATTATTTTTGGAGATGTAATCTTTCTTGAATTCTCCGAGAATGAAAAAATTGTTGAGAGGTAGCTTCATCATCTGGATAAATTCGCTCGTGTAAATAGATATCATGAATTTGATAACAATATTCCAAATCTTGAAGGGGGGATCCTTATCTTAGGTTAATTTATGGAATATCCTTTTTTTCTTTTGAAGCACCATATCCCCCTCATCAAGAAGTTATATCCACTTGATCAGAACCTAAAGTTCATTTGGATGATCTAATCGAGAGGATTGAAAATTTGAATCTTGATGAGAACTCAGCACCATCTCAATTAGTTGCGAAACATGGACCATCTCGGAAAGGTCCACCAAAATGGCTCATAAAAGCACTTGAAATTGTTCATCTTGATGAGGTCAGAAAGACAGGAACTACAATTTCCTTGAGACAATATGGAGGTGATGTAGATAATCCAAACTCAGGTGATGTAGATGACATGGATGTTTCATATGATTGTGAGTTAAATTTATCTATTAACTTTGAACCGACTTCCTTTGAAGAATCCACTTCCCATGATGAATGGAAAGAATCCATTTAGAAGGAATATAATGCTCTCATCAAGAATGGGACATGGAAGTTGGTGGATCCTCCATTCGGAACCAAACCAATTGGCTACAAGTGGATATTCAAGAACAAGTACAAATTAGATGGCTCACTTGACAAGCACAAAGCAAGGCTCGTGGAAAAAGGATTTGCATAGAAATAAGGTGTTGATTATGAGGAGACTTTTTACCCCACAGAAAATATGGCTACCATCTATACTCTATTTTCCATGGTAGAACAGAATGGATGTAAAATTCATCAAATGGATGTGAAGACTACTTTCTTGAATGGAGACTTGAAAGAGAATGTTTCCATGTCTCATCAAGAAGGTTTTGTTATTAAGGGACAAAAACAGAAAGTATGCAAGCTCGTAGAATCCTTATATGGATTGAAATAAGCACCATGATCCCAGTATGAAAGCTAAATGAGCATCTTCTGAAATTGAATTTCAAGCACTACAATCTTGATGATGCAAATTGTTTTTCAAGAAAGTTAGAAAATTTGTTGTATATATTGTAGTATATGTGGATGATCTATTGATAACATGGAACAATGAAAGCTAAATTGCATCCATAAAGAAAGAGTTGAAGAAAGGCTTTGACATGATAGGTTTGGGACCTCTTCACTACTATTTGGGAATTGAGGTGATTCAAAATCCAAAGTACATATTCATCTCCCAAAAGAAATACATTAGAGAAATGTTCAACAATTTCGACATGGCTGAAGGTAATCATGTCTCTACTCCAATGGAACAGAATTTGAAACTCACATCAAAGGAAGGGAATGAATTTGAGGATGAAACCAAGTACAGATAGATTGTGGGAAGTCTTATCTATATTACTACCACTAGACCAGACATTTCGTTTATTATTGACATTCTTTCCATGTTCATGCAAAATTTATGTGAAGTACAATTGTTTTCTACAAAAAGAGTTCTAAAATAATTGAAGGGAAGTCAATATTTTGGAGTTAGGTACTCTGAGGTGGATGAATTCAACCTGATCGGATATTTTGATTTAGAATTTGTTGGGGTTATGGAAAAAGGCATGTCAACTTCATGCTATCTCATTATTCTTGGATTGGTAGTTGTCTCGTGGAGATCACACAAACAGTTAGTTCCAGCAGATTCCACAACAAAGGAAAAATATGTGGCAGTAGCAGAAGCAACGAAAGAGATTGTGTGGCTCAGGAAAATACTTGAGGATTTGCAAGAGAAACAAGTGAAATCTACTCCTCTTCTAGTTGACAATACTTTTGCAATAAAGTTGGTCAAGAATCCTATATTCCATGATCGAACTAAGCACATCAACACAAAATATCACCTAATTCAATATCATGTAGAGACTAAGACTATTCACTTGAGACATTGTTCCACTAATGAGAAAATTACGGACATCTTCACCAAAGCGCTTGGAAGAGAAAATTTTGAAAAGTTCATAATGATGCTTGGACTCACAAACACCCCTCCAGATTAGGGGGGGATGTTGGACACGTAATCCTTGGGATTTTGTTACCTATGTAAATATGATTGTAAATATGAAGAGTCGTAGGTGATAGGAACAGTCACACGAAAGGTGGATACCAACCGTCACTCAAAAAGGTATGTATAGACGTTTATGCTAATGCAATAGATAAGTGTGTGGAGTTATGCATTCTTCCATACCTGGCTTGACAGAAACCTTCTGACATGAGATAATAGTCCCTTTGTCTATTACATTTGATAACCCAACCCTATATGCCTTCAATAACCCATTGACATATTTGGAGAGTGCATCTTCAATCGATCATCTCATTGGCATGGAAAGCCATGACCTGTCATGATTCCTATGTCACCCATGAATTCTTTGATGAGTTTTCCTGTTGCAGAGGCCCTCTTGTATGTGATTCTCCAACACTTCAATTTGGTAGCATAAGTACTATCAACATCCATTAATAAATATGTTAGATATTTGACTCCAGACAATTCCACAGATTGAGATGGAATCTTGTTAAGGACTTTCTTTATTATCTCTACCACCCAACCTTGTGCTCCATTTCCTTTACAGCCTCATTTATATATTTATTTACTTCCTATGGAGACTATAAAATTCCAAGTAATATTGCAAGTGATATCTAAGTTTGAGGGTGTTGTTAAAGACATAATCCTAAATTGTACTTTTAATGGATTTCATGGTTTCATGGTCAACTATAATCTAAACTCTACCAAGGCTTCTTCATACCTAGTCTTGTAAACATCTTTCTCCTCTACCAATTCCACTACTTCTTTCTTCTCTTCATGTATCTTTTTTTGTGTCTCTTCCAACCTTTTCCCTTTCTTCTATAAATATTCATTTCTCTTATCAACCAAGTTTTGGGTGTTGGTGGCTTGTTGGTCACTTTTCTTGTCAGTGATAAGAGTCAAACTTGTAGGTGTTGATGATTTTGTAGCATCGCCAGGCATTCCCACTTGTGGAATGTGGTGATAATACCTCCCTTGCTAAGAGGGAGTGTTAATTTTTTGTAGCTTCAGGAAGGTATTCTCACATGACCCTAGGTATTGGGCATATTGGAATCATTGTGGGAACCATATTACACTTTCGGTTTAGTGAAAACACTCTTGGAATGAAGTTGGGGATTCATGGGTTTTGTGATGGGCTTTGTGGGCTTGTGTAGGGTCTTCACACCCACATAGAAAGCCTACTTTGATGTTGAATTGTGGAGGGGCTTCTATGGTGACCCCTAAGGATTGTATATAAATGAGAGAGGTAATTGTCACATTTCATATATGTAGATCATGTGTGTAGACATGATGGAGCTATCATAAGTGAGTATGCACTTGTGCTAGGAGGCTTGGTGTTTTTCAACAAAGAGAAATGATGCATGGTGGAAAATCTGGCCTAGGGTTGAGGAATCTCTATTTTTTATTCTTGGCATGGAAAAGAACACCACACATGTGGGAGAGAGAGGAATTCGTAGAAGGAAGAAAATTGTACGAGTGGAGTGAATCGTACAGAAGTGTATGTACGTGTTTTTGTATATGTACACGGTTTTCAGTGGGATTATTTGTGTACATACATGGGTTGCATTGGCAACAGCTGCATACGTATGCAAGTTGCAGTGGGAACAGTCGCGTACAACCATACAAATTTTTTTGGGGAGGTACAGGTATGTACAAACTAACAGGTGACGTTAGTAGGTCGTACAGGTGGTCTACAGCAGATTTGTGGGCAAAAGATATTTCCAAGATATTTGTTGAGGTTTGGTTTTTCTGATTTGTATGGTTATTGGAGGAAAAGGTTGTTCTCAAATTTTGGTGAGATTGTATTGGCTGAGAGGACAAGTGTTGTCCTTAGATTTGGTGATATTTGTATTGGCTAGGATGGCTAGTTTTTCCCTCGGGATTTTTGAATTTGATAATGTTACAAGAACATAAATATTTTGTCTTATATGTGTTGATGATTCATCTCTGATCTTTTGTGTTTCTGTTGCATATAATTTCAGTCAATAATTTTAAATGTAAAATTTTCCAGTGATAGCAGCTAGGGTTTTATTGTTAGATCAGTAGGAAGCAATTTTTAGATATGAAAATTGGTCACATAGAGTTGCATGTGAAAATTGGTCACATAGAGTTGCATGTGAAAACCGACAGTAGGGAATTTGGAGATACCCTCTTCATTTTTATAGAGGTGGTTCTCCTATGTTTCTCACTTAGATAACTATTATATCAAGATTTATGAATAAATGAGTTCTCACTCATCGAACATTTAATGCCCACGAGTGGAACATATAATGAAAATGTGTAAATATTTTGTGCAAACAATTTCAACATAAATAAAGAAAAACAAATTCTTTTGGGATGTAAAGGAAACTCATTCTCGAGATTTCATGCTTAAATAAAAGTTAGAAACCACAAGATTCATGAGCTCGAAAGTAGCTCTATGTGGAGTTTAAATAATAAATACAAAATTATTGTTCAAGATCAATAAAATGTGTGCAAAATTAGCACCACATAATATATGTGATACTTAAATGAGAAAATAAGAAATGTGTTCATCCTATTGGGCTAGGATGGGACTCTCATCGACCATATATTAAGCAAAGGAAATATGAAAGACAAAAGGAAACAGTTATAAATCGGCCTTGCACAAGAACAAAAGCATTCGGATGACAAGATTGGATGGTTGTAGACTATGGAAGATGAAAACCAAGGGAAATGATTCAGACAAAACTTACACTCACAAAATGGGATGGTGGTTCTACCTATCGTTTTTTTTTTCGTTCTCTTTAAATAAGTAGCAGCATTATCCATTGGAACAATCATAATTATTTATTTTATCTTCAATATCATGGTGGGTTAGCTATTGCTTCTAACGCACCCTTTATCCATTCTTGAATATAATCATGTAATGGTTCTACGGTTATGTCATGTTTAACTCTAACCTCAAATAACTTATCTTCAATACTCTTTAATGTGTCACGTTGTTGTTAAGAAATGGACACTTGGTCTTCATTCCCGTTCATGAAATTGACCAACCATCTCAACTTTTTGAAAGTTCATGAAGTCATCAAATTCTTCTCCCAATATGACCCTTAGTATACCCACGTCAGCTTCCATTTGATCTCTTTACAAAAACATTGAATCCCTTATCAAGGATGGGCCTTTGATTTCCTTCACAATATACACCACCTTCAGAAATAATGTATTCTTCCTTCCTTTAAGAGCATCGCAGGTGGTGATCAATTATCAGAGGGTATCTATCTCTCAATCTTGCCAACCTATATTTGCTTCAATCTAATTTTAGAAAGAAAATATTTCTTCCATCTTGTAAGCTCATCCATGTTATTCTTGCAACAAAGGTACTTATTAAATTTTTATAAAAAAAATCATCAGTTTCTAAATCCTTTTGCAAGAATTCCTTAATTGAACGAACTCTTCTCATCATGACACCTACATCTATAACAATCTCCAGAGCTTCCATGATTATATCGAGTCTTCTATTAATATTTCCAACAACATATTTTATGACATCCATCAATAGTTTAGCAACCCTTATGACCTTAAATATTGATCTGGTCACTTCTTCAGGAAATTTATATGGGACCACCATAGACAGGGGCTTTGCAAAAAATGGTTTTAGGCTAATGGCATCTTTGAGTTCCCTTATCCTTTTATTTAATTTAGTATTCTCTAGATCCTACGTAGTTATTAAGTGAGCTAATGCCTCACTTGTGGCCTGATGAAACCTGAGAACTCCTAAGGGCCTCAAACCTTTGACCTCAATTTCAGAGCTCCACTTTCCTATCACTCTTTTATCCTTTATATTGACTTTTTCAATATGTAGCTTCTCGAACTATTTATTGTATTTAGCATGATGAAGAGTCATAGACTCTTCCTCAAAAATTATTGGTCCCTCCTGGACCAACTCCTCTTATGTCAGTTTACTCTCTACTATTTGTATAGTGGTGCATGCGGGCACATCATTGACCTCATTGAATTCCATGTATGTTGCCTTTGTTTCCAAATCCTCAGGGTCTTAAGAATTTCCTCCATATGGATTCCTTTTTCTCTTGGGAACGGGATTAATTGCATGAGTTATCTCCAATTTATATCGAGGGTATCCCCATTGTCTCCATGACCCACACATACCTCATTATTCTCTCTTTTGTCGATATTAACTTCCTGATTTTTGTGGCATGAAGAGGAACTCGTATGGGAGTGATGAATTGTGTCACCTTCAGCATTGGTTGTGGATCTTCCCCTTTGTCTGTGTTGTGGTTAATTTTTTTCCTCCAGGAGAGGGACCTCCTTATGTAATGGCCCAATTTACTAAAGAAAAATACAAGAAAAAATTCAGCCATGTACTAGCTGAATCTATAAAATTACCATAAAATAATCCAAATAACCATTGAATCTTCATTGAAATTCTTATTTAGAGGAGCAATGAGAGGTAAGGAACTTACCTTTGGTGAATAACCCATATTACCTATAACCTGGTGACTCGAGGAACATAGCCATACCTTGATCGTTGACCTGACAACCACAACAAAAAGTGGGGGAAGACTCTCCACCCATTCGTAGACCTTACTAATAAATATTCAGTGGTAGGTCACCCCCCAGCCCTCAATCTACTACTCAGCCAGCAATCTTAATCCTTTTCCTCTCTATATTTCAACCAAAGAGAGATTTTGTTTTCACATCCTTTTCCCTCTTTATATAGAGTTCATCTGTGGCAAAGAACCCCAATACATAGGGTCCATTATTTAATTATTTATTGCACTTTAGGGTTTCTCCATTAATTACGGTTACTTATTTTACCATTCTCTTTAATTACCCAAATATCCATAATAAATATGTATTATGACCCCCTTTAGGACACTTATTATATACTTATTTATTATTATTTATTCCTATAAGTATTTATTATAACCATTTCAGAAGAATTATTATATTCGTGAAATTATTATTATTTATCTATTAAATAATAATATGGGGCATACCATACACCCCTCCTTCAAGGAACTTCATCCCGAAGTTATTTTTTATTATATTACTTATAGGATTTTATTTAGCTCACCATATCCTCCACAACACCCTCTATTAGCTCCATCATCTTCCACAACACCCTCTGTTGGACTACTATAAACCACCTAGGTGACTACAACAGGCATCGAAAGTCCACGTCACAACAACAGGGAAGCTCAAGTACTCTCTAGTTATCTTTCTCAACTTTCTGAACTAAGTTTAAAGCCTATCGGTCTATCTAGAGCCCCAAGGCTCGAGACATCATCTACCCAAGCGGGCATCTAGATCAGTACTCACGTAAACCAGGCATCTCAAAAGGATGACCTAAACTCTCTCCACAACAACCAGGTATAGCCCCAGGCATCGAAGTCCAATACCACAACACCATCAGCGAGCAACGCTCCATCCATTCTTCAGGATTTTGGCATCGCAACTCCAATACAAGGAATAATATTTACTGGTATAAGTAGTATATTGAGTTTTCACCATCCCATAATATGTTACTTGTAATATTCTCCTTTGTGGTTATGGGCTCCCATGAGATCATCAAATAAATCGGCCCTCTAGGCCCACTGGTAGATAACCTGACAACCACCACCTCACAACATGCACCCATTGCATTAGTCGTTATATCAACATAACACACATGCTAACTCTCGCATGTCATCATGAGAATAACACATTATTGTCTTCTCCACATGCTCACGCATGTCATCATAAAACATCTTAGTATAAACATTTCCATGCAATTACATGATGTCATCACATAAGGGGATATTATCATAAGAAATATAACACACCTTTATCAAAGACAAGGTCTTTCATCAACATAATTAATGGAATTACATAACATCATGGTGTAAATACCATATAACACATACAAAGCAATAAAACAGCATTGACATCATTTTCATAATTTATCAACAATCAAGCCACTAGCTTTATACCAGGAATACCAACTATCACGTCTACTGCAAGAATTATCATCAAAACATATATCTATCACATGGATCTATTGGGTTAAGTTTGTCATCCCAATCTAACTCAATAAAGGCTCATTAGTACTATGAGTGTTAGGTTCTCATCAAGATACCAATTGTTTTGGTTTTTTTTCGACACTCATTTCCTCTTCTTTCAACCAAAAAGTTGACAATTTAGGAGATGATTGTAACCACCCTAACAGATGACAAGTTTTCCATTTAATTCATTTCACATTTCTTTGAGCGTGAGAGAATTTAATTAGTTTATGTTCATAAAGTCACTTAATCATGCCAAGACTCCTCCCTAACAGTCACATGCGATCGAAATCTAACCTTTTACCATTACGTTCAAAAGAGGGAAAAAAATGTCAAGGATCACAGCCATAGCAAACATGATTGATAGCAAAGGCAAGGGTCTCAAGGCAACCATCCCTCTCATCTTTGATTCTACTCCAATATGAAATATCCATTGTTTATGTTCTAACATAGTACCAATTAGAAGCATGTCAGTCATGATTTATGTAATTGATTGTCTTTACCTGGTCAATCCAGTGTAGAGTCTCGATCAGACAAATGATATTATTGTGGATGATGGTGTGGTGCAAGTACCAATAACCCCTGGAGTAAACACAACAACTTATAACCCTGTGATCTCAAAGTGCAAAACAATTTGCGTAGAAACACAATTTGAAGTATACACACAGATGGAATATCCATTGGGTTTTATTAGAAAAAAATACCTTGTTCCATTAACATGAATTCACAATCTGAACAAGAGGAAAACAATTCCAACAAGAGCACAATCAATATCAACATTGTAACATCCATGAATCTTGTAAACTATAAATTATTACAACAAAATAATCCAAGTAAATAACCAATGTTAACAACTAATTACTCCAATTCTAGGTCTTGAGAAAGGTATATCCTTTCCAAATGTTTAACCTATTTGGAACTACATGCTTGATGAGGTCCTTGGTAGTGTCTCATAACTGGTCAATAACCATGGTGGAAATTTTGATTGACTCATTAAATAAAATTTCGTCATTGTATATAACACATCACCCATTATGTATCATCATTGGAATTGTCCCATGGCCTATAACCAAATCTACCTTGTCATCTCCTAAAGCAATTTTCTTAACTTTCATTATCATTCCTTGAGGAAAACCAAGTGTTATATTTTGTGCATCATTTTACTCGTGGTATCTATACCCATAATAAGCACCATACAATTTCATTCATACACTATGTTTAAGAAGGTCCACCTTTGCATGTATTTCTCAAGCATATAATCAATCCAACCATATGGAAGACTCACATGTTCACATAAAACTAGGACCCAAAAGGCCCCCACCACTATTCCTTGACTTATCCTTGAGTCACTTTTCTAATAACAAGTTCCATTTGGAAGAAATCAACCACATCATGTCTTACGAATCTGTCTCACAGAATATAAGTGTCCAAAAGTACAGTTATTACTTGCCATGCATACACTTATCCAACTCCTAAGCATTATCAAATTTAATGGAAACAAGCATCAATATAATCCAAAACCGATCATCATCTCTACCACATTAAATTTTCATTGGTTGTACATGAACAAACAACCATGAGGATGCATATTAAATAATTAAGCAACTCAATATGGAGTTAAAAGTAAAAATGGAGAAAATATTAGTCTAACCATTTCGCAACTCTGCATGAATATGTCTAATTATCCACTACAAACTTAGCACTGATTCATGTGCATAAAATCAAGGGCTCGAAGGAGGAATAGAACATTATGCAACATGCCATGATTTTTATGCAACTCATGTATCCACTAGGCATTCTCCATTTAAGGTTTGTTATGGTTTCCAACCTCACACCCTTTAAGAAAGTATGGTTTCTCTTCCTTCAACATCCACATCCCACTAGCAAAAGGAACAGCATAAGGCTTCTTACTTAGTTTATAAATTGGAAAAAAATCATGCGAACCTCCATCACATACTCTAGCAAACACAAGCCAAGTACAAAGTTCCTCATGATTGGCAAGAGGTATCTCCAAAATATTGGTTTGGTGACATAGAGTTGAGAGCAAAGGTTCAAAAAACAACATAATGATCATAAACTCAAACCAATCAAGTATGGTCCCTACACACAACAAGTTGATTCCCATGCCTTCATGTTGGATCTTCTTTGGTATCCATTCATCATTATTTATCCACTGAACATTCACATTGTAAGTGTGGGATTTCAATGTAAAGTATGTTGATTTCAAAAGGGAACCATAAGTGAGGAACTAGATTTAGCACAATATTCAATGACAACTTCTATGAACAACTTGTGATAAAAAAAATCATTTGAATTATATCATTGTAACAAAAGCATAACCACCATGAACCAACCTATATAATTTTTTATTATTCTAGTTAATAGAGGGTGCACACAATAAGTATTATAGCTCTAAAATGCCCTATCCATGCATACATGGCATTGGTCGTCTTACTTTCATCATTTGCTAAAGCATTGTTGAGAAGCTCTTCTTAAAAAACCATTTTTTAGAAGATGTATGCACCCTGCACCATTATAGCCCATGTACATACGCTTGTTGCACCATTACATCTCGTGTACATATGCTTGATGCATACTAAATAGCCCGTGTATGCTTGCAAAAGTTGTAAAAATTAAAAAGTTGCAAGGAGTTCGTTGAAATTCACGGGCTATTGGAGGTTTCCCAACCAATTCACCTACAATAGCCCGTCACCCAACTGAATAACCATACTTTTGTCATATAAAAGGAGGTGTTGGGATCTCATTTCACATCCAAGCATAAGAACAGTGAAACTCTGCCCAATTTCACTTCCCCTCCTTGCCCAAGCTTTTGCTACCTTTTGTGAGATATTGCTTCATCATTCCCTCATCAACCCCTTCTTCCTCCATTCAATCGATTCCCTTCCTTTGAGGTGATTAGAAGATTGAGAGAAGAGGCATATTCAAGGTGCACTTGGAGCATGGTAAATAGGATCCTGGACCAGGTTCACAAATCGGTGGTCGACACAGATTGTAAGTTTCAGTCTTTTTATGATGAATAAAAGAATCACATTTTCCTATCCCAAATGATGATGTTTTGTGTATTTTCATTGATTTATACTTAGCATTTGATATCTAATCCTAACTCATAAATAGAATAGCATACTTGTATTCCTTTTTTTCCTATATTTGGATGCAGGTCAGCCTTGGGAGGAGGCGTGCAGTCATTGGAACTACCAAGCTTGAGTAGATCGTCACTAGACGTGGGATCAAAGGTACAATTACCTGATCTCTTCTCATATTGCTTTCTTTTTGTTTGTTTTGGTATGTTTGGGGTAGAATAGAGAATCGATTAACTTTTAGACGGTCATTCGCTTTGTCTACATCTTCAACCCTAGTGTAGTTAAGGGGGGGATTTTCCCGCTAGCAAAATCTCATAGACATCACTCACCTCCTTACTCTACAAGGAAATTGTATGCATCCAAAGAATCCAGAAGTGTCTCATGTTATGCACCAAAGAAGAAGACACGAGTTGGACAGTTTGCAAGGAGAGCATAGGAACATTAAGCCACCATCTTGCTTGGAATCATGAAGTATTTCTAGTTACACAACTACTCATCTAAGCTAGAAGAAAAATTACTACATACCATTTGCATGGAAAAATTGTTATGCGATGGGATCAGTTGAAGCAAGTTGAACACATAAATGAGAGCAATATCACTTGGAAACAATTCAAGAGATATTTTCAGAAGGCATATATTTCATAGCACTACTATGACAAAAAGATGCAAGAGATCTTTGAACCCAAGTTGGGGAAAAGAAGTTCTTGGGATTGTTCAAGTATGTGGCATTTATCAAGGATGAAAAGGTGAAGATACAGATTTCTAAGTGGACTATCATCTTTCTATAAAGATAAGATTCAGTATGATGAGCCTATAACTTTGACAGAGACCATTAGAAAGGCTAAGTACTTGTATGAGCAAGGCAATGTCAAAGAATCTTTGCAAAAGTCTTGGAAGGATAAGAAGAAGGAGAAATATGATTGGAGAAGGAAGGAATTCAAACCTCGTTTCAATAGAAACATTCCTAATACAAATCAACAAGATCATCCTGCTAAGCATGAATCCAAGAGGGAACACTCCTTGGGGAAAAGAGGAATACCACCAATCAAATGGTGGGGATGAAAAGAATATCACATGTACAAGGATTTCCCTCACATACAAGATAAGATGAAGACACTGCAGAACATCCAAGAGGCTATTACAGTAGAAGACATGGGCAGAAATATTGCAAGAATATATGCAACCTTAGAAGATCGACAAGAAGAACACCAATACCATATGATTGAGGTGGAAAGTAAGATTATTAATCAATCTGTTTCTATTTTAATTTATTCAGGAGCAAGTCATAATTACCTTGATCCTAAATTAGTGTACAAATTTCATTTGAAGAAGAGTAAGCTTGAAAAATCAGGTTTGGTTCATCTAGCCACTAGAACCAAAAGAAGGATCAGAAGAGACTGTCAAAGGTTGTCCAATAAATATAAATGGAGTGATTACTACTGTTGATCTGAATATTATACCATTATGATCTCATGATGTCCTAATTGGAATGGATTGGTTGGACAAGAATCATGTTGTCCTAGATTGTCATAACAAGACATTTACATGTCTTGATGAAGGGGGAAAACAAAGAATTGTTAAAGGAATTCCAAGACCCATTTTTGTAAGGGATGTTTCAATCTTACGACTAAAGAGATGTTTCAGGAAAGGATGTCAATTGTATGCATCTCATGTGGAGGAGCCAAAAAAGACCAAAGGGTGAAGCCTTGAAGATTATCTAGTATTACAAGAGTTTGAAGATGTATTCCAAGAAATACCAGGATTGCTACCAAAGAGGTATACAGATTTCTCTATTGATTTAGTACAAAGAGTTTCCCCAATGTTCAAAACTCCTTAGAGAATGAGTACACCAGAATTAAAAGAATTGAAAATGTAGGTAGAAGAATTATTAAAGAAAGGGTACATATGCCCAATTGTTTCACAATGGGGAGCAGCACTATTGTTTGTTAAAAAGAAGGATGGAGCATTAAGGTTGTGTATTGAATTTAGACAACTGAATAAAGCCATTGTGAAGAACAAATACCCTCTATCTAGAATTGATTGCCTCTTTGATCAGCTAAGAGGAGAAAAGATATTTTCAAAGATATACTTAAGATCGGGATATCACCAGGTGAGAATCAAGGAAGGAGACATCAGTAAGACAACTTTTAGAACTAGGTATGGACATTATGAATTTGTAGTCGTGCCCTTTGGACTGACCAATGCACCAATTGTCTTGATGTGCTTAATGAATGGCATATTCAGAAATTGCCTGGATAAGTTTGTCATTGTGTTCTTGGATGGCATACTTATTTATTACAAGTCATAGGAAGAACATGAACATCACTTGAGGTTGATGTTGCAAGTTCTAAGGAAGCATTAGTTGTATGCCAAGCTAAGCAATTATTATTATTACCAAGAACGGATCCATTATTTGGGGCACACTATTTCAAAGGAAAGTATAGCAGTAGACCCAAATAAGATTGAATCCATTAGAGGATGGCCAGCACCAAGGAATGTTTTAGATGTCAGATATTCCATGGGGTTATCTGGTTACTACAAAATATTTATAGCAGGGTTCTCTAAGATTGCTCATCCTATAACTTCTTTACAAAAGAACGGAATTAAGTTTGAATGGACAACAGAGTGTGAAGAAAATTTTAATTTGTTGAAAGAACTACTTACTAGTGCACCTATTTTAAAGATAGATGACCCAAATGAGAATTTTGTGGTATGTACAGATGCATGCAAAGAAGGACTTGGTAGAGTCCTCACTCAAAATGGACATGTCATTAGTTATGAGACCATAAAAATTAAAGAACATGAGAGGAATTATGCCACAGATGATTTGGAGCTTGTTTCCATAGTTCATGCATTGAAGATGTGGAGGCATTATTTAATGGGAAAGAAATTTGAATTAAGGACAGACCATAGTGGTCTGAATGTTTTTTTGAGCAACCAACTTTGAATATTAGGCAGACAAGATGGATGGAATTTTTAATTGAGTATGACTTTGACCTAAACATATCAAAGGAAAATAAAATAAAGTTTTTGATGCACTCAGCAGAAGGGTGCATCTCATGCATGCTACAACCATTAGTATGCATAGTTTAGATTTAAAGAGCAGAATTTTAGATGTTCTTGTTACAGAACATAATTACCTACAGGTAAAGGAAATCTTACAACAGGAAAATGTACAACAAAAATTTAAGGGATATGAGGTGAAGGAAGTGGACTACTTATGTACAGAAATAGAATTTATGTTCCTAACTCTAGAGAACTTAGGAATTTGGTATTAAAAGAAATGCATAATGTTCCATATGTCGGACATCCCGGTTACCATAAAACAATTGCAGTGATAAGAAGCCAATACTTTTGTCATAAAATGAAGAAGGATGTTTCCAATTACATTGCCAGATGTATGGAATGTAAGAGAGTGAAAGTTAAGAATAGACACCCAACGGGTTTGCTACAACCATTACCAATTCTGGGGAAGAAATGGGAAGTGGTAACCATTGATTTTATTACCAAATTTCCCAGGACAGCAAGGCAACATGATTCAATAATGGTATTTGTGGATAAATTGACAAAGGCTACTCATTTTGTTCCAATGAAGATGACTCATACAAAAATTAATATTGCATAAATTTATATGAGGGAAATTGCTAGGTTGCATGGAATACCTAAGGAAATTATTTTAGACAAAGATACAAATTTTACTTCAAACTTTTGGAAAGGATTATTTAAAGGATTTGGTACAAATATGAATTTTAGCATAGCATAACATCCACAGTCAAATGGGCAGAAAGAGAGATTCAACCAAGTGATTGAAGGCATGTTGAGAATGTATGTGATGGATAGGGAATCTAAGTGGGAAGATTACTTGCATTTGGTTGAGTTTGCCTATAATAATGAGTATCAAGCTTCATTGAAGATGAGCTTGTTTGAAGCTTTGTATGGAAAAAAATGCAATACTGCAGTGAGTTGGGACAACCCAACAGACAAAGTGGTACCTGGGCCAAAATTGCTCAAAGATATGGAAGACCAGATGGTTAAAATTAAGCATAATTTGAAGGCAACACAAGATAAATAGAAGAGTTATGCAGATAAGAACGAGACAACTAGATAATTTAAAGTGGGAGAGCATGTGATTTTGAAAGTGAATCCCAAGAAGAGCTCATTAAAGTTGGGCAGTTGTACAAATCTAGCAGCCAGACATTGTGGTCCATTTGAGATATTAAACAGAATAGGGCAGGTCTATACATGCTTGCATTTCCTGCATTCATGAGTGTGCATAATGCATTTCATGTCTCTTTGCTGAAAAAGCATGTGCATGATCCTAACCATGTTATTGATTGGAATTTGATTCAGGTGGATCCAGAAGGAGACTTTCAAGTCTAGTTGGTACGCATATTAGACAGCAAGGTCAAAGTGCTCTGGAATCGAGCCATAATATTGGCAAAGGTTCAGTGGACCTGCTACAGTCCTGAAGATGCCATGCAGGCAAAGTACCCGCAACTTTTTGAAGAGTTTTGAGATTCTGCTTTCTCTCTTTTGTATATGCACTAAGGAAAGTGCCAAAATAAAGGGGAGGGGAATGTAATACCCTAGTTTTGAGTCCCCAGATCAATAATGTATTTTTTTTATAAAGTTGAAAGGTTGGAGTGCCTAGAAATGTAATACTTTGAATATATTAATAAAATACTTCGTTGGCTACAAGATCGACAAGGAAAGAGATGGGGGGGTATGATTCCATGAGATATGAGGATAAAGGGGTGTTGATGGGTCTAAATTCATCTGACAATAGTAAGGGGTTACCCCCCATAAAAAGTCCCAATTAGACCTCTCATCATTTGGAATAGAGAACCCATCCAGATTCTGACCTGGCATACATTTAGGGTTTTGGTTTTACCGATTGCAGCCCGATCCACCGATGAGGGTGAATGATGGATGGTTATTCAAATGGAATATGTAGATGAAGACTATGTAAATGAAGGAATCTAATCTACTTCTAATCTATCATAGCTTAGCTAGGTGTGAATTAACATAAGTGAATGAACTATGACATGAAACTTACTCTCCCAATAGCTTCACCCGGATAGTTGAAATGAAGAAATAAAGTTAGATAATCACATTCACATGAATATATAACCAAAATAGTCTAAGTCACCATATCACATACATTGGCAGCTCATATGCTCGGGACATGAGAAATAATGAAGAATAACAAAACTACAAGAAAACACATATTGCATCAGAATAGTCCATAAACAAACATGCTCTTACATCCCATGTGAACAACAAACATTATGCATGAAATAGTTCGCGGAAAAACAACAATACATGTGACCTTCTCTCCATCAAAAGTTGACCCTGAGGGATTCTTTGTATTAACAGTTTCAGCTATAGTACATGAAAAATCTAAAGAAAGCTCTCCAATTTTAGTTGGCATTGTCTTCCCAAAATAGTTCAGAAGTGTACAATGTTTGAAGAGCCAAAATCCCTTTCTTTGGGTACAATTTTAGTATTTAATGAGGTTCAATGTGACCCTTGGCCTTTCGCCTTCCTTCGTGACTTTCGCCTTCCAATGTTTGTCATATTCCCTTTGTAATTATGAGAAACAAAGACAACAACTACAATTTGAATTTGTCTTCTAGTGTTGGTGGGTCATCATAGATTTCGGCCATATGTGCTCTGTGCACCATGAAGATTGGTCTGGACATGGAAACATCTTCGTCATCTAAGTTTAACAGTGGATTTTCATGAAGCTTCTAGATCTCCTCTTCATCCATTTTCCTTAGATTTTCTCAGTTAGTTTAGTAAATTCGAATATGCATTTTGAAAGGTATTATATTTAATTTAAATTATTTCAATTCAAATGGATTTAAATTTAAATTATTTAAATTGAAATAAATTAAAATTAAAATATAGTTTTAATAAAATAGTTTTACATTAAAACAATTGCTTATTTTGTTAAATGAGGCTTAAAATAAATTGTGTATGGACATGGAAAATGCTAACAGGTCACTTTGTCGAAGGAGGTCTTGACGTTGCTTAGAATGATTTCAACAACTCATAAGTTACTCATACAACTTCAGATCGGGGTGTTGTTTTTTGCGATGCAGATAGTGTGGAGAAACAATCTTAGTGAGACAATTGGATATGCCATTTAAGTATTATATCAGTGTCATGGTTGATAGGCTAGTCTGGGCTAGAAATCCTTGGTGTTTGTTTTGTAACTTTCAGGCCTCAGAAATCGATTCCATCAGTTGTGTTGGAATCGTAATGGTGTAAATCATATGACTAGCCCGTTTCGGGGATGAAAAATTCACTTTGACGAATGCTAATTAATTGAGCTCAAAGGCTTTTTTAATGGAAGTTCGGGTCTTACTTTCGTTGTTGCTTCGCCCAAATTTAATTATGCGAATTCTTGTGGCATCTATGATGTGTAGGGACTTAGTTCATCCATTAACGTCGTAGTGATGCATCATTAGCATGAAATTATAGATCCACCAAAACAACCAATTAACGTTTGGATCGTTTGGTATTATTGTTTTTAGGTTCCCGTGGTGTGAGTTTTCATAATTGTTTTTCATTTGGTATTGTCTAGGAGCTAGGAGGACCAATATTTTTCCGAGGTGCGTTTCAAAGCAAGTGCAAGATCAAAAGGTGTTTTGGTTAACTCATATGATGCTAGGAGATGCTTTCACAATCAATATTTAGTCATAAAATCAAGAAAATCAAAGCAAACAAGCTAGTATGGCATGTGCAATTAAAGTTGTTGGTGACACTACAAACTTGATTATGATTGCAATCTAAAGTGGTCAAGCGAGATAGGCAATCAGTGACTAGTTGTCTAGATAGGCGTGGAGAGTTTAGTCATTTTGAAAGTAAATAGATTTACCTATAAGTACGATAAGAAGGATTCGGGCTAGGAGGAGGATGAAATACGCCTCAAAATGAAGGTGGGTCACACTGACCTCATCGACGTTGGTGAGAGGAAGAAAATCGTCGTCGACAAGCTTGATGACGACAAGGGGTCAACATCCTTCTACTGGCACTTTGGGGATGGAGAGGGATTTACCAACAAGTAGCATGTCGACAAAGAAGAGGCGAACCTCGTCGATATGTAGTGCAATGAAGCGAAAGGGAGGGATGTTGCCAATATGCAGTGTATCAACACGAGTAGAAGGAAGTTAGTCAGTGAAAGGTGCACGTGCGGCAAAGATAATCAGGTGGACACTACTAATGTGTCAGTGTTGATAACGTGCACTTTTCCACTGAGAGAGACATGCGTCAGTGAGGCTTAGTGGAAGCACGCTAGCACATCATCCAAGTTCGAAGGATGTTGGCCTATATATAGATGAAGAAATCAATGGTGCACCAATGCAACAGTGGAAGAAGAAAGTGTTCATCGGTATGTCTTGTATCAGTGCAGGAAGAGGGAACTCACTGAAGTGCAGATTGTCGGGTAGAAGTGATCGGGAGAGGAACCATAAATGATAAGGTGGGAGAGTCTGAGGAAAACTTAGGCTTAACCACGTACATGATAGAGAGAGGGTGAGGGTCCTAGTAGGAAGAATTGGAGGGGGGGGGTGATTTCTTGCCTTGGAGAGTCACTAAGAAAAGAAAATTGGGAGGTTATTGTGCGCGTGCAACAAGGGGCTAAGTCTTTTTTTATTATTTTATTCACCCGTGTTGGTATTAGTTGGGAAAGGTGGTTACATGATCTTCTTAGGGGAATGCCATGTAGTTGTTATGGCGTGTAATTATATAAACCTCTCTTTTGGGTTGTTTGAGGGTGAATCACTCATTTTCATTGTTGGCCATTCATTTTTCCTTGTCCATTGTTCCTCATTTATTTTTGTTATTTGTTCCTCGTTCCTTCTTGCTTTGGGTCTAGGCATGGGAAATGAAGTATGGGAAGAGAAGAGCCATTGCTTGTTGGTTGTAAGTAATTGTTAATTATTCCATAAAGGACTGGATGCTTGTGTGCATGAGAATGATGGTAGTTGTAAAATAACTGTCCACAGCTGAGAATCCTTGGCGTTTCTAGCATTGAGATTTCCTTACCAGTAGCACTGGAACCCTAAAAAAGAAGTGGAACGGCCTGAGGTTCAAAGAAATAGATTCATTTCTTTCGTTGTGCAGGCTAAAGGGGAAGAGAGTTGGTAAACTAGGATGGTTGTGTCATTGCAAAACTATGGTAGATTTATAGTTATTTGTGGTTAGAGTCGGCCTAGGACCCATCCTTGTGGATTCATAGCCCTAGGTTGGGGGTGACATGTTGTTGATATTTGGAACAACAGTGGTCCCCCATTTCTTCCCCGCAGACCATCGACGCACTTAGTATTAACTTCCCCATAGACCATCAATGCACTTAGTATTAACTCATCTGATCACATCGATGGACATGATATTAACTCTTCTGATGTGCATGTTGGGTTTGACTTCGAAGGGTTTTATCTTTGCTCAATTTTTTTAAAAATGGGGGAACGTAGAGGGGGGAACATGGGCCATGGGCCCTCCCCTCCATGTAATATTTAAAACCATACAATTGTTTGCATACTTTTATCCAAGTTAGTTTAGTGAATTCGAATATGCATTTTGAAAGGTATTATATTTAATTTAAATTATTTCAATTCAAATGGATTTAAATTTAAATGTTTTAAATTGAAATAAACTAAATTAAAATATAGTTTTAATTAAATAGTTTTACATTAAAACAAAACAATTGCTTATTTTGTTAAATGAGGCTTAAAAGAAATTGTGTATGGACGTGGAAAATGCTAATCAGTCACCTTGTCGAAGGAGGTCTTGACACTGCCTAGAATGATTTCAATGACTCATAAGTTACTCATACAACTTCAGATCAGGGTGTCATTTTTTGCGATGCAGATAGCATGGAGAAACACTCATAGTGAGACAACTGGATATGCCATTCAAGTATTCTATCGATGTCACGGTTAATAGACTAGTCTGGGCTAGAAATCCTTGGTGATTATTTTGTAACTTTCGGGCCTCAGAATTTGATTCCATCACTTATGATGGAATTGTAATGGTGTAAATCATATAACTATCCTGTTTCAAGGATGAAATTTTTACTTTGACGAATGCTAAAAAATTGAGCTCAAAGGCATTTTTTAATGGAAGTTCGGGTCCTACTTTCATTGTTGCTTCTCCCAAATTTAATTATGCCAATTCTTGTGTCGTTTATGATGTGTAGGGACTTAGTTCATCCATTAACGTCATAGTGATGCATTAGTAGAATGAAATTATAGATCCGCCAAAACAACCAATCGACATTCGGATCGTTTGGTATTGTCTGGGAGCTAGGAGGACCAATATTTTTTCGAGGTGTGTTTCAGAGCCAATGCAAGATCAATAGGTGTTTTGGTTAACTCATATGATGCTAGGAGATGCTGTCACAATCAATATTTAGTTATAAAATCAAGAAAGGCAAAGCAAACAAGCTAGTATGGCATGTGTGATTAAAGTTGTTGGCGACACTACAAACTTGATTATGACTGCAATCTAAAGTGGTCAGGCGAGATATGCAATCAATGACTATTTGTCTAGATAGGTGTGGAGAATTTAATCATTTTGAAAGTAAGTAGATTGAATTATGAGTATGATAAGAAGGATTCGGTATCGAAGGAGGATGAAATATGCCTCAAAATGAAGGCGGGTCGCACTGACCTCATCGGCGTTGGTGAGAGGAAGAAAATCGTCATCGATGTGCTTGATGACAACAAGGGGTCAACATCCTTCTACTGGCACTTCGGGGATGGGAGAGGGATTACCGACAAGTAGCATGTCGACAAAGAAGAGGTGAACCTCATTGATATGTAGTGCAATGAAGCGAAAGGGAGGGGTGTTGCCAATATGCAGTGTATCAGCGCAAGTAGAAGGAATTCAGCCGGTGAAAGGCACACGTGTGGAAAACATAATCATGTGGACACTACTAATGTGTCAACATTGATAACGTGCACTTCGTCGGTGAGAAAGATGTGTGTCGATGAGGTTTAGTGGAAGCGCGCTGGCACGTCATCCAAGTTTGAAGGATGTTGGCCTATGTATAGGAGAATAAATCAATGGCACACCAATGCGACGATGGAAGAAGAAAGTGTTCATCGGTATGTCTTGTATCGGTGCAGGAAGAGGGAACTCACTAAAGTGCAAATTGTCGGGTAGAAGTGATTGGGAGAGGAACTGTAAATGATAATGTGGGAGAGTGTGAGGAAAACTTAGGCTTAACCGCTTGCACGATAGAGAGAGGGCAAGGGTCATAGTAGGAAGAATTGGAGGGGGGGGGGATTTCTTGTCTTGGAGAGTTGCTAAGAAAATAAAATTGGGAGGTTGTTGTGCCTGTGCAACAAGGGGCTAAGTATTTTTTTATTATTTTATTCACCCATGTTGGTATTAGTTGGGAAAGGTGGTTACATGAGATTCTTGGGGGAAGGCCATGTGGTTCTTATGGCATGTAATTATATAATCCTCTCTTTTGGGTTGTTTGGGGGTGAATCACTCATTTTCATTGTTGGTCATTCATTTTTCCTTGTCCATTGTTCCTCATTCATTTTTGTTATTCCTTCCTCATTCCTTCTTGCTCTAGGTCTAGGCATGGGAAATGAAGTATGGGAAGAGAAGAGCCATTGCTTGTTGGTTGTAAGTAACTGTTAATTATTCCAGAAAGGAATGGATGCTTGTGTGCATGAGAATGATGGTAGTTGGAAAAGAATTGTCCACGGCTAAGAATCCTTGGAGTTTCCAACATTGAGATTTCCTTACCAGTAGCACTAGAGCCCTAAAAAAGAAGTGGAACGACGTGAGGCACTGCATTTCAAAGAAAGGGATTCATTTCTTTGGTTGTGCAGGCTGAAGGGGAAGAGAGTTGGTAAACTAGGATGGTTGTGTGGTTGCAAAACTGTGATAACTTTATAGCTATTTGTGGTTAGAGTCGACCTAGGACCCATCCTTGTGGATTCATAGCCCTATCTTGGGGATGACATGTTGTTGATATTTGGAACAACTGTGTCTATGGTTGGGTGGAACATCCGACATCTACAATCAATTTGTGAATGTGTATTTGAAAATATAAGTGCTCTCTATGTTTTCTATTTAATTTATATTATGTTGTGTATTTAATATCTCTTAAATGTATTTACATGGTGCATGCTTGTTGTTATTTCTATACATGGCATGTTCGTCATTTCTTTTATGGTTCAGCAGGTTTTCATTAGTTGCATGTGCATATAATAGGTTTCTTGAATAATTAAAGATCGGTAATAGAAATTTGAATTTGCCCAAGAAGGAGAATTTATAGGTACCCAAGAAGTGGGTACATTACAATTTGGTATTAAAAGTTATTCTGCAATAATGTGACCTAGACTGGTGGTCAAGGTGTGTCATAAATATCAAGTATTGTACTCCTAAACTGACCAGTGAAAAAATTAAGCTTGTATTAGCCTACAAAATGGACATAAAACCCTATACTTTCAATAACAAGGATAATTGCTTCTCGCAGTGTGTCGCCATTTGTTGTGACTGATACAACAACCCCCCATTATTTAATATTCTCAAATAAAGATAATGGGTCCCTTGAAAAAAAAATCATTTTGGTTTCTTTTATTTTTATTATTGGTGTCTTGTTGGTTAACTCTTGATCCAGCTTAGACATATTACTGAACTTCTTTATATCAAAATAAACTACAAATAAACCTCTAGTTTTAAAGGTTATTGGTTAAACAATTACCTGGTGTCGCACCGGTCCAGTGGTCGAATCCGGTTTCTTGCTTGCTCTAATAAAATTACAATAGTTCTCTCAATCTCCCAGTGGGCCAGTTAGTCGTTGATCGGACCAGATTTTCATGAATCGCGTTATGGTTCAAATGGCAGCCCGGTGGTGCGAGGCTCCGGTGGCACGGTTAAACACAAGGTTATATCTAATAACCCAATCACTTATATAACTACACTGGCCCAGGTCCTATCATTGTATTTATAAGTTTGGTTTCAAAGAAACTATAGGTGATATGGTGCCCGATTACAAACGTTCCCTCTTGATTTCAAAATTCTAAATTGTCTTTTATCCATTAATGTCTCTGGTGATCACTAGTTAATGCACATTAAAGTGAATTTATCATGTGATAGGATATGAATTAAGCCCAAAAAAATTATATTGGTTATACGCATAACATTCATTATGTTTGTTATTTTGCGCATTACTTTAAACTTGTTATTAGCAAAATTGTGTGAATTCCAAGAAGTAAAAGACACAGTTTTCTTCATAAATCATTTCTGGTTAGCACTAGCTTTCAATTCATTGTTCAGGTTCTTGAGTTAAGTTTTATACATCAAATTCTCACTTTGAATTTATTTCAAATTACAAGACTCTCTACGAC
>ML777279.1:174561-217353 GCA_009831015.1 Picea engelmannii | reverse complement strand
GTGTGTGTGTGTGTGTGAGAGAGAGAGAGAGAGACAAAGGGTACAATTATAATGAAAGGGTGTGATGAAGGGGTTCATAGCCTACATACAAATATAATACTATAAATGTAATAATTCAATATCTAGGGATTAATAATGGTTTTACACATAAAATGGGGCATTGTCTAGGTCTTAGCATGCCCCTCCCCTTAAAACAAGTGTTGTCCTCAAAACTTGACTAAATGCAGGTGTTTTTGCATGAAGACCTCATCTTCCCATGTTGCCTCTTCCACTGGTAGGTTCTTCCATTTGATGAGGTACTCCATGATTGCTTGATTTCTCAATTGTTTAATTCTTGTTTCAAGGATTGTTTCTGGTTCTAGTACGATTTTCCCTTCTTCATTAACCTATGGTAAAAAAAATTGGAGTAGGATCTTATTGTCGATTACCTTCTTTAAGAAAAAAACGTTGAAGACTGGATGTACATGTGAATATGGAGGCAACTCCAATTTGTAAGCCATACTTCCAATCCTTTGCAACATGTTATAGGGGCCATAATATTTGGGTGCTAATTTAGTGTCCTTCTTTTGTTGCTTGAGGGACATTTGTTTATATGGTTGTAGCCTCAACAATACCCAATCTCCCACTTCAAATTCCCTTTCACTGGGATGTTGATATGCTTGTTGTTTCATCCCATTTTGTGCCATAACCAAGTTGTCCTTCAATAGTTTGAGAACCTCTTGTTGGTTCCCTATGTGGTCCTCCACTCCTTGAACCTTTGTATTCCCTTTCAAGGGTGATTTAATGGATGGAGGATGATATCCATAAACTGCCAGAAATGGGGACATTTTTTGTGAAGTATGGAAGGATGTGTTGTACCACCATTGCGCCAAAGGCAACCATTTGACCCGTTGTGTCTATTTATCGGATGCAAAACAACAAACATATCCATCTAGACATTTATTCACAATCTCAGTTTCTTCATTGGATTAAGGGTGATAAGATGAGTTGTGAACCAATTGAGTACCCAAACAAGAAAATAATTCAGTCCAAAAATTTCCAGTGAAAATTAGATCTTTGTCACTTACAATAATTCTGGGGACTCCATGTAGCTTTTGAACTGTTTCCATGAATGTTGTGGCTATTGTGCTTGCTTTAAAAGGATGATAAAGAGAGAAAAAGTGGGCATACTTTGTTAGTTGATCCAATACTACCATGATGACAATCTTTCCTTCAGATTAGGCTAAACCTGTAATAAAATCCATTGGAACTTCTTCCCAGCATTGACTCAGTATAGCTAATGGTTGTATGAGACCTGGTGTCTTGATTGTTTCTCCCTTGTTCTATTGGTAGACTAAACATTCAGAGACAAACTTTTTCACATCAGTTTTAAGACCTTCCCATAAAAAATCCTTCTTGATCCTATGGTATATTTTTAAGAATCTTGAATGTCCTCCTATAGGATAATTGTGCAATTCCAGAAGGACCTTCTATTTGAGATGGTAATTCTTACATAAATATAGGAAATCATGATACCATAACAAATCATTCTTCCATACAAAATTGTCTAATGAATTGGGGTCCTCATGTAGTTGTTGAATGATCTTGCATACCTCTTGATCTTAATTCCATTATATCCTTGCTTCTTCCACCCAAACAAATTGTGGAATAGAAATAGCACAAAGTGAACATTTTGTTTCTTCTTATTTCCTTGAAAGGGCACCTGCCACAACATTATGTTTTCCTTTTTTGTAGATAATTTCAAAGTCATAACCTAGCAATTGTGTAACCCATTTTTGTATCTCTTTTGAAGATAAATGTTTCTTCGAGAAGTATTTCAAACTATCATGATCCATTTTTACTTTGAAGTGTATTCCTATCAAGTAAGAGCATCATTTCTGAACTGCATGTAGTATGCCCAACATTTCTTTTTCATAAATGGGTTTGACTGGGTTTTTTCATTTAAGTTGCATTTTTGCAAAGGCAAGAGGCCTTCTTTCTTGCATTAAAATTGCACCACGGCTTGAGGCATCACACTCCACAATAAATGTTTTTGTAAAATCTGGTGTGGCAAGGACGTGAGTAGTACACATAGCCTCCTTAAGTTTTTCAAAAGCTTTGGTTGCTTCTTCAATCCAAGAAAATGCTTCCTTATTTAATAATGTTGTTAGAAGTGTTTCTACTTGACCATAATTCTTCATAAACTTGCGATAATAGCCTGTTAACTCTAAGAATCCTCTAAGTTTCTTCAAGGTTTTGGGAATCGGCCATTCCCTCGTAGCTTTAATTTTGTTAAGGTCCACTTTTACACCTTCATGAGATACAATATGACCCAAATATTCCACTTCTTGGACCCCAAAGGCACACTTGGAAGGCTTTGCATATAGTTGTTTCTCTTCCAATAGTTGTAATACTTTGTCAACATGTTGTACATTCTCTTCCCAATATTTGCTATAGATTAGTATTTCATCAAAAAATACTAACGCAAATTTTCTAAGGAAGGGGTTGAAAATAGAATTCATCAAGCTTTGAAATGTTGAAGGTGCATTACTAAGTCCAAATGGCATAACCAAAAATTCATAATGACCTTGATGTGTTCTAAAAGTTGTTTTAGGAATGTATTCCTGCCTCATTCTAATTTGATGATATCTTGAACGAAGATACAACTTAGTAAAAAAACTTGCTCCATGTAATTCATCTAATAATTCATCAATGACAGTAATAAGAAACTTATCTTTGATGGTCATTTTGTTGATTTGTCTATAATATGGACACATACACTATGAACCATCCTTTTTTGTAACCATCACTACTGGTGAAGAGAAAAAACTTTGGCTAGGTTGAATGATGCCGGCCTCTAATGTTTCCTGGATCATGCTCTCAATCTCACTCTTCTGTACATATGGATACATGTAAGGCCTAATGTTAGGTGCTACACTTCCTGGTTGCAAATGAATGGCATGGTCATCATCTCGAGCAGGTGGAAGACCCTTAGGCATTTCATCAAATACCTTGGAATGATTGTCGATGACTATTTGGAGGTCTAATGGAGAAGAGGGTATAGATGTTTGAACATCAAGTGAGCACAAATGTGAAACTACACCTTGATGTCTCTTTTTGAGTAATTTTTTCATGCTATTAGAGCTTATCACTTTAGAGGGTTTCCCTTGGATACCTCTAAACTCAATTTCCTTTCCATTTCAAGAAAATATCATGAAAAGATATTGAAAATTAAATGCCACTATTCCTAGTGATTGCAACCATTGGACCCCCAATACAACATCAACACCCCCCATTTGGATAGCAATCATGGAGCTAATCAAGTACAATTTATGGTACCTCCATCTGCAATCATTACTTGAAACTATGGTGCGGGATATACAAAGGAATTAAGATCTTTTTCTAATTTATAATTGATGAAATTATGGGTACTACTTGAATCAATCAATATTGTTACCTTTTCCTTTTTGATGTATCCTTGTATCTTGAGCATTTGTGGAGTATTGATGTTGGCCAATGCATGACAATATATTTTTGGTGTAGTCTCTTCTAGATCTAGATCTTATGGCGGTTCCAATTCCTAATCTTCTTCCCCTTCACAGTATATGTAGAATAATTTATTCTCACCACATTTATGCCCCTTACTGTACTTGCTATCACAATTGAAACATAGTCCTTTTGTTATTCTTTCATCCATTTGTTAAGGTGTCAACCTTGTTGGTTTAGGTATCCTGTCTTCTTCCTCTTCACAGTCTATGAAGAATAATTTCTTCTCACTGCATTTATGCCCCTTACTATACTTGTTGTCACAATTGAAACATAGTCCTTTTTGTCTTCTTTCATCCATCCGTTGAGGTGTCAACCTTGTTGGTTGAGGTATGGTTGTCTCGTGATCCCCAAAATGATCTCTGCTTCCAATGTTAGACTTGTCTATGGCCTTATTTTTGTCTTGAATATGATGATCATTTTGCACAACTTCCATAATATTTGTGGGATGTCTTAAGAAAAGCTCATGTTTAATGTCTTATTTTAATCCACCCATGTAAGCTTCCAACAATTGTTCATCACTTATGTTATCCACCCTAGTGGCCAATACCTGAAATTCTAAATTATAATCTTCAATATCACCTAAGTGCTTGATTCTTGTCAATTGACAGAAGTAGTCATATTCCCAAACTTTCCCATATTGTGCTTCTAAGTCTCTTGTAAATAAATCTTAAGTGAAATTATATAAAGGGGGTTTCCTTTTCACTATCCATTGATACCATTGATATGGTTTTATCTCAAAGTTCAAAGTTGCTATGTAAATCCTTTTCTTATCATCCATAATATTATGTAGTTCAAAATATTGCTCTATTTGGTTCACCCAGATAAAGACCTTTGTACCATCAAACTTCTTTGATTCAATCTTGGGAAAGTTGAATTTAGGACCCCCACTATTAGAGTTAAATCCACTTGAAATTTGCTTATTATCAACAGGTTGTTCAACCTGAATACTACCTTTGTTTTCATGAGTTCCTTGAATTTTGATATCTCCTTTAGGGATTCTCTCATCTAGAGCCTGAAATATCATGGAAGACATGGAATTTTGTAATTCTGTCATGGATTTTTGTATTTCTTCTTTATTTTCATCCATCTTCTTTTTCATGTCATTCTTATTTTCTTCCATCTTCTTTTTCATATCATTCTTATTTTCTTCCATCTTATTTTCCATTTCATCCATCTTGCTTTCCATTTCTTGAATTTGTCTTTATGAGTTTACCAAATCATTACTTGTTATACTCAACTCATTAACTTGTTCCTCCAATTTGGATAGCATGTAATGTATCTCATCATTTTCTTCGTGAGTTATAGATAAGACTTCTAGAGGTTTAATTGGTGTTGACATATTTTTTGGACATGTAGAATAAAAATAATATGACTCCCCTTTTTCCTCTTTATCACAAATATTGAATCACCAGAAACAAATATTCCAATAAAAAGTTATGCCAATTGTAAGTTGTGTACCTTTTAAGCCCTTAATTTGGAGTCTGTCCTCTTGGTCGACCTTCCTTCCTTCTGATGTATTTATGAAGTTTCATCTCTTCTGAGTTTGAAAATTCGACTTGTAGTACTCTGATATGTCCTCTCTTCAATGACATGGGTCTGACCAAAATTGGATGTGCCAAGTGGAAGTTAGGATAACTTTCTCAAACCTTGTTGATTTTGGACCTTTCAGGGAGAACAAACTTGTACATAATTCCACGTGCCCAATATTTGATATCTAATTTTGAGGACCAATATTTTATATCTAATTCTGAAACTCGTACCAGAATTACTCCAAAGTGTCCTATTCAAATGCAAATGGTCTCACTAAATTTGGATCCTCACTGAAGAAGATATGACGATTTTACCCAGAACGCTTGTTTGAGACTAGTAATAGGACTAGTCAAAAACTCTATCTTCCATATGGTGTATCTTCAAAATTATAATGACCCAGAAGCTAGATTTTTTACCACGGATACTTTGATGTGTCTTATAAATAACCTCCATTTTTTGTTGTTTAAATCATCCTAGAAAAACAATTATAGCGAAAAATTCTAAGATGACTTGCCTTAGAAATGATAAAAAAAAAATCAATGAATTACAGTCCAATTCGAGGGGGAAACCTCCTTTTACAATACTTCCACTTTAGAATACAATATGAGTTGAGATAAGATGATCCTAAGACTAGATCTCCTTGGTATATATATATATATATATATATATATATATATATATGAGACATATGGTACAATTATAATGAAGGGGTTTAGAGCCTATATACAAATATAATACTATAAATGCAATAATTCAATATCTAGGGATTAATAATGGTTTTACACATAAAATGGGGCGTCGTCTATGTGTTAACAAGCTAGCAAAGGAGATATTTCTTCTTGAGATATAAATTGCCACTTGGAAAAATCAGTTGAGAAAAAGAGGAATCAGCTCTGAACTTTAGGATCTCGATGCTTTTTAATGTAATTTGGTATGAGGAAGAAATGGTTGGAAAATGGAGACTCAAACTTGTTATTTTCATTAGTTTGAGTTTAATTTTGAAGACCTGGTCTTTTAGCAAATTTATTTGAGTAAAGTGAAGTTTGTGTGATTGCATTTCTGTTAAATATTGCAAATTCCTATACTCGAGTTTTATGTGAATTTTTTCCATAACTTTGTTTATTTGATAATTGATTGCATATTGGATAAGAGATGCATTATTGTTATTGAGATTATTTTTATGATTGCTAACAATTGATGTATTTGGACTTATAGTTGAATAAGCTTTATGGATTTTTTTCTAAACAACTTATCGCTCATCATTATTCTCTACATGTTATATTTATGTTAAGGTTTTAAATTGGTAGTCAAAAGAAAAGATATTCATGTGTAATTAATAGACTATTCTTTTATTATACTATGAATGGATTAATGTCATTCTAAAACTGATTTATGAAAATGTTGTTTTTCATCTTTCTGATTTTCAGATATATAAACTTTTCTTTGACTACGATTTGGATATGGATATAATTGTTGTGATCTTCTTTAAGTCATATCAGTTGTTATGCTTAACAATTCCTAAGGATTATGAACTTTTTATGTTCTTGGAAATTAATCATTCAGATATACATCTTTTAGTTTTCAAGAATTGCTCTCAACTGAGATAGGATAGATAGATTAATTAGTTGTCATTTCTACAAATTAGATTAAGATACATTAAATTGTAGATATTAAATGATTAAGTCCCCTATCAAGGAGAAACTTTCTTTAGCGGCAAGTTGAGCCCATATATCGGTTGGAAGTTAACATCCCAAATGAGAATAGTTCTAATAGGGACTTATGATCAGGTAGCTATCCCCCGTTGCAGGAGGGAATATTTTTGTCTGTCCACGAGACAACAATGTAGTACATGTGGAGGTTTCTAGCATGGTGGAGATAGATTTGGTAGTGATTTGAAAATTCTTCATTTTGTTGTCTACGAACATGATAGGCTAGGTGGAAGGGTTATAGTGTTCAATTGAGAGCCCACAAAATCATGGAATAGGTAAGTGTTTAGGACGATGTGTTGTGCCAAACCAAAGGCCCAGTGAGGGGTTCTCCCCTATCCTTACACAAATTGACCATATGCGGCTCTATTTAACTAGCAAGGGGTTGGCAGAATTAAGTTTAGCAGTGGTGACTTTAGAAAAATCATCAATGAAGGATGGTGGCTTAAGGGAAGATATGGCATTCATGAATGAGTGACAACCAATGGATTGGGAAGAGGATTCTCCAAAATAAGTTTTGGCAACCTTCGAAATGGTCTGTATAAATCTTAGAAATAAAAACATATATAGTGGGGCTATGGATAAAACTCACTTGGTAAACACCAACCCTTGTTTCAAAAGATGGCAGGCTTCAAGTCTGAATGATAATGACAAGACATAGTGGGTGTTTTGTTATCTTTGCTAGAGCTTCTTCTGCTTAATATTTGTATGCAAAATGAGGGGGAAGAGGATCCTTCCCCACATTAAATGGTGGAACATGGCATTGTGTAAGCCTTAATTCTACACAAGGCTTCGTAAATGGTGAGCCAATATGTAATTCGTTGTTTTTTTACTTTTTGGTGGGACACGTGGTAGGACCCAATTTGTGGGAGGGATATGATCCTTGGGGGCCCAACCAAATCCTTGGATAGGGGGAGATCCTAGATCCTCTGCAAAGATATATTCTTCATTTGCAGTGTTTTCATTTCTAACATTAGCAGGGGGTGCCTTGCAATGCGTTATGGACTATTGATCTATGATTATGGCGAGATATTGGTTGCTCGTGAAGATAAATTTTATCGATCCATCCATTTCCCTCATCCCCCGTTATGCATCTTAAGGCATGGATCCAGATGAGTGAGGGAAATCTTAGTCATTCGCGACATTTTTAATCCCCTTTGGAATGCGATGAGACCAAGCTTCATGATGCCATTTTGGTCGTTGATCTAAATGAGTGGGGAAAATCTTAGCCATGTGCAACACTTTGGTTACTTCCAACTCCCAATATACCCTTGTCCATGTGATGAATTTCAGGTTGTTGATCTAATTTTCCAGGGCCAAGACCCACCATTCACAACCTTTTAGAATTGTTGGGGCTCTAATGGGATTACCTCCCTATCAAGAATTGTAGACAATAGATCTAATCGATCACGGTATATATTATCTATTCATGACACTTCAATTATTTCCAACCCTAGATCACCCTGCCTCTCCATGATGCATTGTGGACTATTGATCTCATTCAACAAGGCTAATCTCATTCATTTATGGTGCCTTGAAATTTTTTGGATCCCGACAAGACCAATCCCCATGAAATGTTGTGATTTATTCATCTAAACCGATGGGGGAACTCGATCTTCCATGACACTTTAACTCCTACAAACCCCTAAAGGGATGATCTCTCCACAAGAAAATATGGATTTCCAATATAGGATGGAGAGGTTAATATCCACCGTTCATGGCCTTTTAAATTTTTTGGGGCCCTAAAAAAATAGAACCATGTGAGGAGCTAGGGTTTGTTGATTCAATCTGGTGAGATACATCTAGATTGTTGGAGGCTTTCCATTGATTTTCGGGCTTGTGTTCCTCCCTTCCCCTATGATCAAATACTAACCATTGATATGGATTTTGTAGAAGTGTTCTTAACCATCCATGACACTTATGAGCCATGCTTAATAATTATATGCCATCAATTGATCTTACCATGCCTACATCTCAAGGGATTTCCTAGGCATAAAAGAGGTTGCAAGGGGTCTGGGGGTTTTCTCATAGGTTTTTGTATTAGGTACGAAAAGAGGGAAATCTAAGGCATATTGGAACAATGAGAAGAACATAAGAATTTCCTCTAGGTGATGGATTTATAGGTTGAGATATATGACTCTAGAATGTAACTAGACAAAGTTTTGGTAGGGGTCTCTAGGAGGGACAACATAAAACATGATCCTTCTCTTCTAGTGTTTACAATCGGGGTGTGGGTGCTCAGATTGCTTTCATGCATTACACTTTTGTTTCTCAATCATTTCTTCTCATATTACTATCATTGCGGTCTCTATGCAAATTGTTGTTCTACCAATAGGGCATTTTATGGCAACATCACTACCTAAGAGAAAGGACTGGCTACCCTCTATCTTTGCAGGTGCTAGAACTAGAACGATGACAACTATTTTCATTATAAACATTGTCAAGATCTACTATACAAGAAATATTGATCTCCTGGTAATGTTCTTGATATTCATTACATCTTAGGTGATCATTTTTTATTGTACTTCTTCAATCCACATTCAAAATCCAAGTAACGTAGGATCATCAAATGTTTGTTTTGCATAATAGTCATATATTCCATGTAGGGATGGATAGTTACCATTAGTGATGCCACGTCACAAGTTATTATTAATAGTAAAGCAACGGCATGGTCTTAAATATGGTTGTATAGGTATAATTGAGAGGAAAAGTACCTTCTTTTGTGCTTACTTTGCACAACATACTAGATCCATTTTTGAAGGTAGGACACTAATAGTAGGGGGCAAGGAGACTTCTTGTCATTAGCAAGAACTCTGGTAAAGTGTGAAGATATCTCATACTAAGGTCAATACCTAGATTTTAGAGAAATATGGATTGAAATTGGATTTCTACTAACCATCTATGCCAAAATCAAATCTAAGACAACTTGATTGTCCTCCCATATATCAAGTTGATTGGTTTGACTCATATGTTAGGTGGTATTCTCTCTCATTGGTTCGCATGTCTTCATCATTAAACCTCATCTTCATACCTTTTAACTTTACTATCCCTCCCTCCATTATTTCTTAATCCCATTCCTATTTCAATACTCTAGAGATATTGCTCTTCTTGACGTAGGTTATGTATTTATATTAAACAAATTTAGAGAATTCCATGTTTATGGGGATAGTTTTAATTCAAATAACTACTTATGAGACTTCAATATCAACAGGTATGCACAATTTTATCATGATTACACTTTGTTTTAGGCATGTTTTCTTTAATATTTGTGAAATTATTATGATTATTTTGATTCCCTGCATCATAATTTTGCATCATGGTTACAACCAAGTTTGAAAATGCTACTCAAATTTGAAATACATGTGGCTATAACATAATTGAAATTAGAAATGCATGCAACAATCTTACAAACTTTAATGAGTTAGTATGGCACTCACACAAAAAAATGGAAACAAAAGAATAACAAATGATATTTACATAAACCATGATTTGTAAAAGATTAATGAATGCCATCAACAAATAGAATGAACCCCCTCGTCCCACCCAACCACATATATGTATCCAAATTAGAGATATAAAGATGCTTTAGTATATGTACCTTATAATGTTGGGAATTCTCTTTATCAAAATCCCAAGACAACTTAATATGTGGAAGTCTGGGATATAACCTTTGTTCTTTTCTTTTTTACAAGGAAAACACCTTGCAAAACCCTATGAGTACTTCAGCATGATCCATGGATGGTAAATGGGATAAATTGTTGGCATTTATTATAGATCCTAACCTCAAAGGGATAAAGAGAGTCAAACCCATGACCTCCCCAACTTTGGAGGAGAGATATCATGATTGGCTCATGACCACATAAGCTAACCCTCGAGGCTATATAACCTTCATTCTTTGTGATGACCTTCTAGCCATTCACAAAGAAATTTTCTTTAAATTGTTACAACTAGGAATTTAATTTTTTAGGTGATGAGTTTAGTATCTCATTGATATATATTTTTAGGTGGTGAGTATGTCATTGACAAATCCTTTTATATGTATCACTGGTGCAATTTTTAGTAAAATCCTGAAGAGAAGATAAGATCTTGAGGACAAATCCGCAATACAACACCTAGCTCTTGCATTTAAATAAAAAATGTGATATTATGTGTTGAATGATATGCATTCAAGCAAAGGAAAATAAATTCATTTTTAACCTAATATGCATTAATTTTCTCTTAATTTCACATCAAAGCAATTAATTAAGCTAAAATGTTGAAACAACACATCAATTTCCTCACCCAAATGGGGTGATGACAAGTCGGGTCCATCAAGGGATGAGAGGGTGGTCATCAATGATGCAAGCCTAGAGATGAAGCAAGGTAACAAGAAGGAGTACAATCTCCTCCCCCCATTTTGTTAGGATGTAGGTGGATGGATGTAGATAAGTATGGGAGTTGGTGCAAAGAGTAGACTGAGAGGTCTAGATTCGGTTGGGGATTCTAAAGGCATCAAAGTACATAGGAGGATGATAATTTGAAGTGGAGGAGACATGCGTACTTTGGTATGATAATGGTCTTAGTTGGGAGGAGAAACGTGTGTTGGGGGTGGAGATGGTCACTTAGGGGCTTTCTCTCAACGCAAGCTCCACAAATTCTGCTACTCAATCTCTGGTATTTGATGTGGTTGCACTGGGATATTTTATTAGTGTGGAGGGGGAGAGTTGGCCTTATTTTGGAATCTACTTCACTTTTGTTGGCGACATTGGGGTGGAACTCTAGAGATTTACCCTCATTCACTTGGGCCTCTCGCACTGATACTTGTTCCCTCTAGTTTGTGGTGGTACTTTTGTTGTCCTATACTTTTGTTGTCCTATTGCAATTTGGGGAGGTTTTTTCTTGCAAATAGAATGGTTTCTAGCACTGGTGAGGATGGGGGGAAGCGTAAGGGGATAGCTCACATTATGTTTGTGTGGGCCACGACCTCAAGGGGCCTTAATCTCTCCTCCAAATCTGCCAAAGAGGCTTGGAACATAGAGAAAAACTTCAAGGGGAAAGTTCGAGTTACAATTAAACAGGGGGTTGAGTAGATGGAGAAAGGTGTTAAGGACAAAAAACAGATCCTTTCTGAAGCTCAAATTCTACAGAAAGTCAAAGGATGGGTAAGGGACCCAGTTTATTCAAGGATTGGAACCAAAAAATTCTTTAAGCTGGCAAAGACTTACTCACTATTTAAAGCACTAATTGCCCAAGCTCTAGAGAACAAAAGGGAGGAGTGGTAGCAACTCCTCCCTACAATCATGATTTTTGAGGGAAATTTTTAGGCCATGTGAAAAGTGATATTTGGAATTGGAATATCAATTTCATTGGTCGATGATGAAGCAGGAACTTCCAAGCAACATGAGAGATCATATGTTTCATAAGCTACTAAAACAAACCCCATTATCTTAACTGAAGATCCTCAACCTTCTAGAACTGCTCATGAAAAAGATAGGGAGATCAAGTTGTTGGTGGAGGCATTTGTGGAGGACATACCTACTATACATTTATTTTCCACCTGATCACTTGATGGGCATCATCTAAGGGTCAATGTTTTGAAACAATTAATTATACCACTTTTCCCTAAGTTTACAGTACCTTTTTGGCATGGTTGTTGGTTTCCCATTTACATCCTATGGCCAGAAAGTGTTGGTCACTCTTTGTCTTCCTTCAAGGAGAGATCGGTCGCTCCCTACAAGTTATTTAGAGCGCGATTGGACCATTACTCTTTAGGACTGGTTTCGAGAGATGAGATTAAATCTTGATTTATCGGGGTTCGACCTCGAGAATATTTTCATTTTGGGCATGGGAATCTTATCTAATTCAACCATTTGATCTTATCCCTAATGTCCTATATAATGAGGGGTTTCTCGTGGGAAAAGGGGGGGAAGGAAAAGAGAAAGAAAACTTATTTCGGTGGATTGAATACTAAGCTTAGGCAAGGGACGTGGGAAAGGACTACATCATCAACTTCCTTGATTGTAAGTTGTAAGTTATTTGTTCCATTAATAGAAGGTGTACAAGATGTTTTCCTCTACTTGGATGTGTATGTAATTGTTATGTTTCCTCTTGGAGAATTAATGTTTTCATGTGTTATGATACATGATTAGCTCTATTATTGATTTATGTATGATTAGTGTGATCTTGTGAAGGGTTTTTTGTGTCTCTATGTGTACATATCTGAGCTACTGGGAGCGAAGGAGATCTTCATGAAAGCGAATAGCTAGGAGCGTGCAGGGACAACCTTCGATCATCGGGAAATCCTTTAACTACACCAGGTACGTTTCATGTATGAATTAGATGTAGGAAAATATTTTGTTTGCACCTCTATTTTGTCTTAGGTATAGGAAGAGCCTAAGGGAGTTTATCTTTTGTAGGGTGAAAATATCCTACAACAGACTAGAAACCATATTGGGGAACTAATCAGTTTCTTCCTCATTTTTTTTCAAATCCATATTCTCAAATCCTTGCTTGTTTTCAAGTCAATTTTTGTTTTCATTCTGTTTATTACTCTTTTATGAGTTTATCTGAGAAATTTCATCCCCATATTTGACAGATCTGTTGTGTTTCGCATCCTACTATCATGGTCACAAGTTATCTGTGTACACAGAGCGACCACAACCTTTTGGTCGTGAATGTCTCCATTACAAGGAGAGACCAAGACCTTTTGGTCGCAATCTGCCCCATTGTGGGGAGCAACCACCTTGAAAATTACACTGCAGGAGTGACCAAACCTTTTTGGTCTCCCTCTAGTCCTCTATAGAGAGTGACCAAGAATTTTTGGTTGCCCTCTGCTCATTAATAGGGTGTAACTAGGCTTTAAAATCCATTTTTGAAGGGGAATCCTTCAGAAAAGGCCCAGATATGTGTATGTTCTTTCTCTTAGTCCTCCAGATCTATCTCAGATATGTCCTAGTAGTTATTTCTTCCAAAATTTTCAAAGTCATTTTGAAATTTTTGCTTGTGTGTCATTTCATTGATTTGATTAAAAACGCTTTTTGTTTTTTGGGTACAGTCCAAACTATCTAGCCTCATTCCCTCAAACTTTTAAGTGTTGATGGAATCTTTGTAAGAGAGTTTCTTTTGTTTTTAAAAATTTGTTGGGTGTTCCTTTATATTTTCTTTCATTGTTTAAACAAAACCAACTCTCTCTATTTGCATATCATCTTTGAGTGCAATTCCTTTTTCAAGTTATTTGGAAAACTTTTTTTTACCTTTGAAAGGTTGGGTTTTGCATGGAAGACATTCTTGTGTTTGAATTTTTCCTTGGGTGATGTTTCATAGTTAGAGTGTTTTGGTATATAGTTGAAAAGAGCTTGTATTTGTTTGGGATTTCGTAAACATTTATTTGATAGCTTGGCATCATTCCTCTTTCCATTTAAAGAGGCAAATTACTAAGTTGCATGATATTGAGTTCTTTTTTATATTAAGCATAAAAGAACTCTTCTCTCTGTAAGGAGATTTTCCCATTCAACCAACACACCCCATGTTCCCCACTCCCCAAGCCACTCAACCATATATGGGTGGACCATCAGGCTTCAACATGCCATCCCAACCTCTGTATGGTCCTACTGGTACTTTGATGCCCCATCCATATTACCAATGTTCACATTCAAACCGACAATTTCCTTTATTGGCTACCTTATATTGTCAAATCTGTCACGTTTGACAAACGATCCTATACAACATGCCCCGTTCTGGCCCCCTATCCATGCCAAACTACCGTCCGACATCCCCAAGTTCGACAGAAAACTTGGGGAAGATATTAATAACCATGTAATGACCTTCCATCTCTCGTGTTATTCTAATTCCTTGATGGACGATTCCATTTGGTTAGAACTTTTCCAGAGAACACTCACAAGGTCGGTGGCAAAATGGTATATTGAATTGTCGCAAAACTCCTTTGTCGATTTCAATTCTCTTGCCATAGCATTTCTAACTCACTTACAACTACCCATTTCATATGAAACCAGTACATAGCTTTTGACTTCACTTAGGAAATCCTCTTCCACTCATATTTATGATCATATACATGAGTGGAGGTGATGAAGAAGATTGATTAAAGCTCCAATTCCATACCAACTCCTAGCAGATTGGTTCAAAAAAGTCTCTTCTATCACCCATTGTTAGAGATGTCTCCATGGGAGGCGATTTTACCGAGGAGCAGGTGTTTACTCGTGCCCAATATTTAGATATGTTATATTATGAATCTAGCACACTATATGATATGATCCATCATGCTCCTCAATCGTTGAATGATCCGACAAAACTAGCTCTAGGATCCCATGCTGATGGCATAATCAGTTCCGTAAAACTATAGTCTACCACACAATCGCAGACTGATACCAATACAAAATCCACTCCCTCTTGTGCACAAACCTTTGAGGTGAATGTAGTTCAATCCACTTCATCTCAACCATCAAGTGGAAAGAAGAAAAACAAGGGTAAATCCAAAAAATATTTGAATCAACAAGAGAGTCCCAACACCCAAGACACCAATTATGGGGGAAAAAGAAAGGCCAAATTTCCTTGCATGGTATGTAAGGAAGACCACTTCACCATAAAGCTCTGTGATTTTTTTTGTAAAGTATTTCGGCCATCAGACACCTCTTTTGACCTCACACTTTAGAAGGCATTTGTTATACAGTTATTTGCCACATGATCACTTGATGGGCATCATCTAGGGGTCAGTAGTCTGAAACACTGAATTATACCACTTTTCCCTGAATTTACAATACCTTTTTGGCTTGATCGTTGGTTTCCCATTTATAGCCGGTGACCAGAAAGTGTTGGTCGCTCCTTATCTTCCTTCAAGGAGCGATCGGTCACTCCCTACTAGTTATTTAGGACATAATCGAACCATTACTCCCTTTTTAGGAGTGGTTTCGAGAAATGGGATTAAATCATGATTTCTAGAGGTCTGACCTCAAGAATATTTTCATCTTGGGAATGGGAACCCTATCCAATTCAACCATTTGATCTTATCCCTAATATCTTATATAGTGAGGGGTCTCTCATGGGAAAAGGGGGGAAGGAAAAGAGAAAGCAAACTTATTTTGGCGGATTGAATACTTAGCTTAGGAAAGGGATTTGGGAAAGGACTGCAACATCAGCTTCCTTGATTGTAAGTTGTAAGCTATTTGTTCCATTAATAGAAGGTGTACAAGATGTTTTCCTCTACTTGGATGTGTATGTAATTGTTGTGTTTCCTCGTGGAGAATTAATATTTTCATGTGTTATGATATATTATTAGATCTATTATTGATTTATGCATGATTATTATGATCTTGTGAAGGGTTTTTCGTGTCTCTATGTGTACATACCTAAGCTGCTAGGAGTGAAGGAGATATTCGTGAAAGTGAACAACCAAGAGTGTGCAAGGACAACCTTTGATCATCGGATAAGCCTTTCGCTACACCAGGTACATTTCATGTATGAATTAGATCTAGGAAAATTCGTCATTTGCACCTCTATTATGTCTTAGGTCTAGGAAGAGCCTAAGGGGTTTTATCTCTTGTAGGGTGAAAATATCCTACAACAAGACCTCAAACCCCTTAGACTTGATGTCTGGTTTGTTTGGTTTATTTTTAGTCTTTGTGTTAGTATGGACAATCATAGAAAGTTTACCAAGTTTGTGATCTCTATTTGCAACTACTTTTCTCATAAGTTGGATAAGTATGTTATGGACATATATGATGGTTTTCTACTAATAAGGATTGGTTTCCTTGGTGGTAGACCTCTACTAAAGACTAATGTGATTTTTGCTTGTACATGATAAAATGAAATAACATTGTTTTAAATTTTAAAAAACACACACATACACACACAAATTTCCTTTTTTTATAATCATTTACTCAACTTTAATAAATAATTCAAATATATCATCGTTAAATTAAAAAAATAAATGAATAATATATATTAAAATACATAAAAATAAAATAAAAATTTCCTGGGGAACCTTTGAGAAAATATAAAAAACAAAATCAAAACCATTGACTTTGAGGAAAAATTATAATCCCTGGTATTAATAATGAAATTAAGTTATCCATACTCCCACTACTTAATTACTTAATATAAGCATTTGGAGTATGTAACATATTCCATACTGATGGTAACATAGTGGAATATGTAACATATTCTAAGTTGATTATAACATATTGGATTTGACATACTTAATAAGTGTTAAGCATAAATGTATGAAATTCCACTTCGTATCCATGTTAATGATAAATAAATTAGTAAAAAATAGGTGATTAATCTTAAAATTTGGTATCTTGTTATCTTTATTTTTATTACTTGATAAAAATTTGGGAGTATTTTATTTATATTTATTTAGTATTAATTTAATTTTAATGTGTTTATGTTTTACAAAATATTTATTAAATTTAGTTATTTAGTATAGAGTAAATTAATTGATAAACAAATTTATTTTTTTTCAAATTTAATAAAAAAATTATTATAAGTTATAATTCTTTTTATCAGAATTTTGATTATGAAAATTTATTTTCTAAAGTTTTGGTCATTTTAAAACAATTCAAATCACTGAAATTTAAAATAATAATAATAAATTAAAACAAAACTTTATTTCCTTAAAAAAAAAATTAAACTCATAAAAAAATTGAGTTTGTCTATTTATTAACTCATATGTTTTAATTATGTGTTTTTATAAAAAGATACAAACTTTTTAAAATAAGAACAAAATCTTATAAATTTTATACTAAAATTATACACTAAACAAGATCTAAAATAGGATATATGATATTTAAAAAGTAGATAATGCAAAACACTCTCTATTGAAGTGTTCTACATACACCTACATTAAATTGAGAGTGTTGCATACATATGCATTAAATTGTTAACACAACAAAACCACTTAAAGTTCAAAAAACTTATTTCCACTTCTTCTTTTTGTAGTTTTAGTGAAGGGCAATAATCTCATAGGCATTATTTTAAACAATTGTATTTTTTCATGTAATTGGGTTTCATTTGAAGTTAATATTCTATTTATAATTGGGAATGTTGGATGTGTTATAAAAATCCTACTTACATGAGATTTTGGTGGTTACACATTATTAATTGCATTAAATTAAAAGCCACATGAATTTAAACATTGTTTTTGGAGTATAAATCTTTGAATTGATGTTATAAATGGGAATATTGGATGTTTGTTGTTGATCTGCATGGAGATCTGAAAACTCAAATAGAAAATTCATCTGCAATCTAAGAACAGAGGAAACGTAGCATAAATTAATGAGAGGCTAAGAACTTAGATAAAAAAAAATAACCATCAACTCTATTATGAGAGAGAGATGAACCTTTTATAAGCAAGGCGAACTTTAACCTTCTCTTTATTAACACTTTATAATAAAGTTTGTTGAAACAAATAAAAATACTAAACATCTATTACAGAGCGCCCTCCTCATAATGAGTGGTCAAGGAAGGGGTGCGCCCTTCCTGGTGGCCCAATTCCTCCCTGTTTAGATCCAGAAGCATCCCTTCTTCCACCAACAAATGAGGGAATGTGCGCTTCAAGGCCTCTGCATACATCCATTTGGCTTGAGCTAGTGTGTGTCCCTTTCGACCCATAAGATATGATAAATACTTTTGTTGGTGAGTGGTCCTGGTCTTCGAGTCGAGAATTGTATTAGTGAGCAGAGGAGGCTGAAAATCAGGAATATTATCCGTCGGATGATGAACTGTGATTGCTTCCTTAAGAAGAGGTGGTTCAAAAAGATTGAGGTTGTTAACATTAAGCACATTGTGGATGTCGAGTTGTGAAGGCAAGTCCTAGCGATATGCATTCTCTCCAATGCGTTCCAGAACAGTGTATGGGCCATATCACAGTGGGTGTAGCTTATGATGATGTCCTTTGAATCGTTGCTTGTCCAGCAAGAGCCACAAATGATCTCTTGGTTGAAAGAACAATTGTATGTGATTCTTATCATACCTCTGTTTTGCACAATCTTGGGTTGCTTGCAAGGCAGCTACTATGTAAGTATGGCATTGAGCTATGGTTTGGATAAAACACTGAGTTGATTGTTGCTCTTGTTGTTGATGTGCAGACCTTGAAAGATCGAGAGTAAGGGGAAATTCTAAGGGCGCAAGGGTCTAAAACCCAAAATAAACTTTGAAGGGAGAGAAACCAGTGGAGGAGTGTGTGGCTTGATTGTAACTATGTTGAATAATATTCAAATAAGAGTCCCACTGCATGTTTTTGGAAAAATAACTTCGAAGGGAGTGGATCAAAGTACGATTCACAACTTTTGTTTGCCCGTCTATCTTGGGGTGAAAGGCGGTGGAAAAACAAAGTTGGCAACCCAGAAAAGACCATAGAGTACACCAAAAGGTACTGAGAAAATGAGTGTCCCTATTAGAAATAATGTTATTGGGCAAGCCAAAGTGGGGCCAAATATGATGGAAGAAGAGATCGATGGTTTGAGTAGCAAAGGTAGTCTTATGACAGGGCAGGAAGATCTTAGAAAAATTACAAACTACCACCCAAATAGCGTCGTGTTTGCAGAGAGTGGTAGTAAGACCACTCAAAAAGTCCATGGAAATAGATTCCCAAAGATGAGATGGCATTGGTAAAGGTTGGTAAATACCATTCTTATGGTTTGATGGCTTGACTTGGGAACAAAGAGAACAAGCATGAATGAAATTATCCATTTTCTTGGGCAGGGTAGGCCAGTAGAAGTGGCGTTGGAGATTGAGAATGGTCTTGGTTGTGCCAAAATTCCCTCCACACGAAGAGGCATGTGCTTCACAGATGAGAAGGAGATGATCTTTGAACTATGGCACACATAGTTGGTTAAGTTTATATAGCCAACCATCATGGATGGTATAATATAGGAAAGGAGTTTGATTGATTATTGTAGGCTACTGCAAAGCTCCCCAAATTTCACCAAAGCACGGATCTGCTATGTACATGTCTTTCCAGGCATCATATGTTTCACAACTCACCTCTAAAATGTGCAATACTTGAGTAGGTGGTCGACTTAACAAGTCAACCATCTTGTTAGTGGTACCCTTCTTATATTTAGTCACTAGATGGAAATGTTGAATATAAGCCCCCCACTTCAGATGGCGCTACTCCTGGATTTTCCTCTGCAAATTGATGAAGATCAGTGGGTGATGATCTTATGGAGGATGGTTTCTTTTCCTAGGTATTGTAATTACTCTTGGCCCCCACAAGAGTTTCTGAATGGTATGTAATAAGGTGACCTCCATGTTCAATTACAGCCCCAATGGCGAACTGAGATGCATTTGTCTCAATCTCAAATGGTTGATTCATATCCAAAAAATGGAGAACATGTGCAGAGCATGATGCGGTCTTAAGCTTAGCAAAGTGGTTCTCTACGTCTGTATTCCAAACAAACTTTTCTTGATTGGACAATTGGTGTAAAGTATGGGCCAGTTGGGAAAAATGAGATACAAATTTTATGTAGAAATTAATACCTCCCATGAAACTCTTGAGGTCATGCACATTGGAGTGCAATGACCATTGTGCCAAAGCCTGTACCCAAGATGGATCTAGTCAAACCCTTGTTGTGTCCAGTGTGAATCCCAAATACTGAACTAATGTTTGTACAAAATAGGATTTATTTTCCTTCACCTAAAGTTTATGTGTCTGCAATAGCTCAAGTACGCTACAAACGTGTTGATGATGTTTTTTCTAAGACTTGTTGAAGACCAAGATATCATCAAGATAAATGACCATGAATTTACTCAAGTGTGGGTTGAATACATCATTAATTAATCTCATAAACATGGTCGAAGCATTTGTCAGCCCAAATGGCGTTACCAGCCACTCAAACAACCCAAAATTTGTCTTAAAAGCAATCGTACATGTGTCTGTTTCATTCATATGAACTTGATGGTAGCCAGTTGTCAAATCCATCTATGTGAAGAAACAAACCTTTTGTGAGTTGTAACACCCTGTTTCCCCTAATTTGTAATTAATCTTAAAGTAGGAATTACCATGCTAATGCTTGAGGAAAATGTAAATGTATTATTGTTTGAGTTGCCAATAACTAACTGTGGGGGTGAAGCCTTGAAAGTACTAACCATGATATCATTAGAGGAAGAATGTGAAAACTATAAGAGAGGGTTCATGTATCAAATAACCCCAAATCTCCCTTGATAAGGATAACAAGCCTCCTTCGAAACCCAAGGAAAGAAAATCAGTCAATGAAGAAAGGACCGGTGGTTGAATCAACAACCACCCCCATGAATGGAAACATGGGTTGTCAATCTAAAGTACCACAGGGAATTGCAGACTTGAGCTTCCTTCTGACAGAAGGAACTAGATAGGTCGACAAAAACCTTCCCAAGTAAGAGGGACACACACACGAGAAAAGGAGGAACCAGATGAGGGCGGAAGCTCACAAGGGAGAGGCGCGAAGCTCTCCAACGAATCACGAATAGAAGGCCGCGAGCTTGATGTTGAAGAGCATTTGAAAAACCTCGTTGAGGCCACAACCGAGTGAGAAAGCTTTGAGTTGCAGAAAATAGGACCCGAACATAAGCTAAAACAGAGAGAGAACCCTCGAGAACTGTGAGAATTCCCTGGTGATATCATGGCTTAGCACGGGGGTGGCCAGAGTGCTAAGAATGAATGCCTCTGAGCCTATGGTCGAGTGGAAGGATGAACACCCATAGTCAGTTGGTTGGCAGCAACCTGTAATAGATAAGTGATTTCCTACCCTTTGTAACTTAGCTATGACTATGTATGAATTGGTTATACTATGCATGCTTTCAGGAATGTGAATGAATGCTTAATGGATATATTGTATCCCTTCTATTTCTTCTTGGTTGTATAATTAGGCAAGTAAGGAATTATATGGGTCGGACATGACTTGTTCTCATAAATTCTGGAGTTTTGTAGCGTCTTAAGCTAGAGCCACAAACTGTGATCTCGTTGACCTTAGGTGTAGCCGCATGTACGATGGTTTACTCACCTAGTCGTTCTGAGTCCCTTGGAGGATGGAATTTGTTAAGCTCATGAGAGGTAGTGCCGATATGCACAAGCCATCTGCGATCAAATAGAACCACAGAACCCCTTGATGAATATTTGTACTGAAGACTCTTCTAAGAGTCAAGTCCAGGAGACAGAGCGCAAAGCTCTCAAGTCTTTCATAATTGATGAAGCTCAGGAAGGATAGTGAGTTTCAAATACCGAAGGAGAGTACCCTTTCATTTGTTAGATGAACGGACGAGATCCTTTCGGGGGATCTGAGGTCTGTCACGACCATTAGATTGGAGGAAGGAACGTAGGTGTTAATGCCTCGACCCCTTTCAGCCTTCGCAAGTAGCAAAGGAATTGGGACCGTAGATCCAAGGATATGACGGAGTCCTATTGATCGTCAATCTTAGCCTTTGTATAGGCAGTAGAGTAGCATTTCGCCGACTCGTGACTTGGAGTGGTCAAGGGTAGGACCGCATGAACTCACGATTCGCGAGATCGCGACGTGATTGTGACCATTGGATCCAGGCCACGGGAGAACCGAGGGATCAGAACTTTCGTGGTTATCGTCGATCGGGGGTTCAAAAGTTGAGAGAGTTTCTTTTTTACTGTAGAAGTCATGAAGTGTCGAGAACCAAGGGCTCATGCGAACACGTGGCACCTTCGTTAGGTGGGGACCGCGTGGTTGACAAGTGATGGACACATGTCATCTGGGAAAGAGTCAACCCATTGTTGACTTATCGTATCTCGGGAATTTGCGAAGGAGGAGCACGAGGGCTCAACACTCCAACTCGTGAAGTCACGAGATGCGAGTAGCACTAGTATTTAGCTTAGGAAGCGGGTGACCCATTCTTGACTTATCGTGGCTCGAGGTTTCGCAGGATGAAGAACTTGCACCCTGATCGTTAAGGCTGCGAAACACCGAGAGGCGAGGTCACGTGCGACGGGAGGCAGCAACACAACTCGTGAGCATAGTACATCAGAGGAGACAAGTGGCATGTGCACGTTGCTTTGGCAGAGCCCATGTAACGTTGACCTCTCACGTCTCGGGATTTCGCAAAGGAGGATCATGAGGGCTCAACAGCTCAACCAACGAAGTTGTGAGTGGCGCTAGTGTTTGGCCTAGCCTATGGTTACATGTAGCAGGCGCTAGTGAGGAAGGAGCCATGCCCATATCGCATCTCAGGTATCGGCATTTGGAGAAAGAGGATTCGAGAGCCTTGACTCCCAACTCGCGAGCTGCGAAAGGCGCTTGCGCTAAGGCCAGGTTGTGGTTGCTTGGAGGAGGATAAGAGAAGGGATGGTCTACGCTAGGCCCCATAGAAGTCTCAGGGATTTTGTCCCTCGAAGAAAAAGATGAAAAATCCATGATGTCGTAGTGGGTGTGTTACATGAGTGGTCCAACAAATCCTCAATCTTGGGTAGGGGGTAGGGGTTTTTAACTATGGCTTTATTAGGGGCATGGTAGTATGTCACTAAGCACCATCCATAATCACTATTTTTTGGAATAATAAAGGCGGGGAACGCACATGGTGACAATGAAGGTTGAATATGGCCTGAATTCAAAAGTTAACCAATTTTGCATTCTATCTCAGCAACCTCTTAGGGAGCGAGGCGATAGGATAGGACGTTGGGCAAAGAAGCACCAGGAATTAGATCAATTGTGTGCTCAATAGAGCGAGACAGGGGCAGTCCTGTGGGTTTGGTGAAGACATCTGCAAATTCTTAGAGCAAGGGAGCCATGGATGGAAGTACAAGATTGGTCAAGTTGTCTAGTTTAATGGGGCAAACCAAGCACAAAGAGACACATTTGTTCAGATTGACTTGCTTAACGACAACTTGTTCAGTAAGAGGCTAAGTGGATTTAAGTGAAGAATACTTAAGCACATAGGTGCACCCCTCATGTTGCAAGTGGTATTGATGAGATTTAGCATGATACACAATGTGTTGGGCCTCTTGGTAGAGAAGGCCAAGTAACAAATCGACACAATCTAGAGGAGAGACATCACACACCACTGTATCCCAAAAAGGGCCAAGAACAAAGGTCACCGGACAACACCAGGAAATAGTGCGACGAGGGACTTCCTTTTGTACCCAACGAAGATGATATGGGGTCGGGTGTGGAGTGGTGGGGAGGTGAAGGTGTTGGACCAATTCCTGGGCCACGAGGTTATTTTGGCTTCTGTTGTCCAGGATGAGAGTAGCCAACTCTGCTTAATCTGACAATTATGTGTAAACAAGGCTACAGAAGAGGTGCAGGTTCATTAGGGATCATCAAGATCAGACAGGGGTTAGCTTCTGTAGGATTGTCAAGAGAAACTACTTTAGAAGGTTCATGGGAATTTGGTTGAGCCACCTCTCCAAATAAATCCTTGTTGGTGCGAAGGTTCTTAAGTGCCCAACAATCGACAAATGCATGTGAGTTGGTCTTGTGAAAGGTACACCAGAGCATATTTTGACATGTGCAGGGTGATGTAAATGAAACATTAGAAGAATCAGCATGAGGAGGACCAACATTAAAAGGACCAGATTAGGTTTAGGGAGAGCGGATTCAAGGAGCCACTTTACGCTCCATGGCTAAGGCCTGGAGAAAGGCCATGTCCAAGGCAGTAATCTCAAACAAATCGACTTCATGACATAAAACCATTAACAAACCATAATTTAATTTAACAATTAGTACCTCTTTCGGATCGAAAATATGCAAGTGAATGTGAAACTTGCATAAGACATCGATGTAGCTATGTATTGATTGAGTTGAGAGTTGTTGAAGCTGCAACCATTTAGCAAGGAGGTTTTGGAAATATCCTGGGGGATAGAAGTAGTCTCTTAATGCCTGGAAAAATCCATCCCAATACGTGAGGCGTGCAAGCATTGTAGTTGTCTCTCTGATCTCGATGACCAACAAATGATTCTCAAGCTGAGTATCCCACCAAGCTTGTGCAATTCCCTCCAACTTCGGGCTTGTGATTTGAAGCTTCATGTACTCTTCCATCTCAATACATGTCTTGAAATAGGTGGACAGACTGCAGATTTAAGAATCAATAGCCTCTCCATTCATTTGGCCCAAAAAATTGGGCAATTGAAAGTGTGTAAAGAGTTGCATGGGCATTGGATCTAATCTGTGTTGCGGATGGATTAACTAATGAAGAGCCAGATCTAAATGTTGGATCAGTGTAGACATATTGGACGTGGAGTCCTTTATGGAGGGTTCTTTACAATGCGGGATAATTTTCATCCATCAACTGGGTAAATCGTCGATCTAGTCAAAGGAAGGCTCGCAACTGAAGCTTGGTGTTGTGAACATGGACGAGTGATCCTAGGCACACTTAGATATCAACCTGGGTTTCCATGCACTTTCAAAATAGAGGAAAAGAGCTATGATATGTAGTAAGCACGAAGAATCGAGACCAAGGAGGCTAGACGCCCTCTATATTTGAAGCAAGCAATGAAAATTGAAGCCGAAGGGGCTAGGCACACCCAATATCTTAAGCATGTTGAGAGAATAAGAGCCAAATAGACCAGACACACCCAAGAACATAGTCGTGGAGGTTGGTCGCACCAACTAGTGCATCCAAGAGGCCATGCGCACTAGCTAGACACTTTCAAGAGGTTATGTGCACTACCAAAAACCCCACGCTATGTCAAAATATACCCAATCTATTGGATGCCCTAAGATCTGAAGCAAGGCAGCAAGACTAAGAACCTTGAGGAGGGTGTGTAGATAAAACTCTTAAGAGGGTGCACTGAAAAGACTGGAAACTATGGTTTTAGAGTTTGTTGATCACAACCCACTGAAACCCTAAGAAGGGCATTGAGATATGATAACCCACGAACACATTTTTTTTTTTTTTCTAAAACTGGTGGATGGCTTCCTGTCTAATTCTTGACGTCGAGCAGAAGCTTGTTGAGATCCAGGCTCTGATACCAATTAATTTACATGCAGATATGAAAACTCAAACATAAAACTCAATGTGCAATCTAAGAACAAAGGAAAATAGAGGAAACAGAGCATAAACTAATGAGAGGCTAAGAACTTGGATAAAAAAAACCATCAACTCTATTATGAGAGAGAGGTGAGCCTTTTATAAGCAAGGTGAACTTTCACCTTCTCTTTATTAACACTTTACAATAAAGTTTGTTGAATCTAATAAAAATATTAAACATCTATTAAAGAGCGCCCTCCTCATAATGAGTGGTGCGCCTTTCTTGGTGGCCCAGTTGTAAAAATCCTACCTACATAAGAACCTGGTGGTTATACACCATCACTTGCACTAAAAGTCACATGAATTTGGACATTGTCTTTGGAGTACAAGTCTTTGAATTGATGTGACAACATCGTCTTACTTGTTTTGACATTAAGATTGCAAATGATTTTGATATTGTGTCTTAAACTATCCTCTTTAACTTGTAGTTATTATCGATATGACATTCATAATAATTCAAACTCCAAGCACAACCAGATAAGACAACACCATCATTTAAATATATTGCAAAACATGAACAAGAGTTATCAATATGCTTTAATATGTGTACTTTGTACAGTCGGGAATCATCCTTATCAAAGTCCTAAGACAACTTAATATGTGAAAGTCTAGGATATAACTTTCGTTCCTTTTTTCTTCCAAGGAAAACCCTCATGGTACCTCCCCGTGATCCATGGATGGTAAACAGTGTAAACTGTTAGCACTGATTATAAAGCCTAACCCTGAGGGGATCAAGAGAGTCGAGCCCATAACCCCACAAATTTTGGGGAGAGATCTCATGTTTGGTTCATGATCACTTGAGCTAACCCTTAAGGTTATATAACCATCATTCTTTGTGAAGACCTTCTAATCATTTACAAAGAAACTTTCTTTAAACTATTACAACTAAGAAATTACTTTGTTAGACAGTGAATTAAGTATCTCATTAATAGATATCTTTAGGAAGTGACTATCTCATTGAGAAATCCGTCCATTCATGTCACCAACATGATTTTCAGTAAAGTTGAAGAGAAAATAAGATCTTAAAGACAAAGTTGCAATACTAACGCCTAGCCCTTGAATTTAAATTAAAAAACATAATACTATTTGTTGAATGACAAAGGCAAATAAACTCATTTTTTACTTAATAGACATTAATTTGCTCTAAGTTTCACGTCAAAGCAATTAATTAAACTAGAACACTCAAACAACGCAAATTTCTACAAATGTTTTATGACGATTTATTCAACTTTAATAAACGATTCAAATATATTTATCATTAAACCAATGAAAAACATAATTATAAAATTTTTAAATACATAAAAATAAATTAATAATTTTTTTCCCAAAAACATTAAAGAAGATATAAAAACAAACAAATTAATAAAAATTCAAAACCTTTTGCCTGTGAGTCTAAAACTATAATTCCCGACATGGTGGGTACTAATAATAAAATTAAGTTATCCATATTCCCATTAGTTTACTTAATATAAGCATTGGAGTATGTAGCATATTCTATAGTGATGATAACATGTTGGGAGATTAACATATTTTATACTGATTATAACATATTGGATTTGATAGGCTTAATAAGTGTTAAGCATAAGAGTATGATATTCCACTCCTTATCCATATCAATGATAATGATAAATGAAAAAATAAATTATTAAGAAATTGGTGACAAATTTTACAATGTGGTATTTTATTTTGTTTTTGTTTTTTAATTGTGGTATATTTTTTTAATGGTTGAAATATTTTTGGAGTATTTTATTTATATTTATTTAGTATTTATTAGTCTTTGTCGTAGGCGCAAAGGGACTATAGCGATCGATAAATCGTTGACTTCATATTAACCTATCCTTTGATCACAAATATTTCCATATTATCTATTGTTGGAACAAGGGAACTAAAAACATCGATTTTTATATAAAAAAAAAGTATTATATTTGTCATGATATGATTGAAGGTCTTATTGTCGGCTTCGCTATTCCCAATGTTATATATGTTGGCATATCCAAAGTATTTGATCGTATATGGTCTTTTTTGAATCATATATTTTGTTATGCATTCGTCGATGGTGGATTAATGCTAGCATTAATTCGAATGTTTGGTTTAGCATTTTATGCTAGGTAAATTTATGGCAATGTTAGATATGGTGGCATATCCAAAGTTTGGCTTTCCAAAACATTTTGTGGTGTTCGAACTATTGTTACAAAAAATATAATTTTCTTTTTGGGATACATTAGAGTCCTGCCACATTGAATTTTTTTCTTAAATGTTTACAGTGCATTTGTGACAGACTTAAATGTTTAACTAACAGGCTTGGTAGTGTTGAATGGTTACTTAACAGGCTTGTTACAGGACATTTTCTTTTGTTTTTTAAATTTTTATGCTCCAACGGCATTGCTGGTTCGGTGGTCCATGCTTGCTTTTTGCATGCCATTGATTTCTTATTTGCATGTTGTTGTTGTTCTTTCTTGTCTGTTCGTGTTGTTGCAGTTTGGACGTTTGGGTTTCTACAATCGCGATTGGAACATCATCGTTCCTAGGGGGGTGGTTGTTGCTTGCTTCTTTCTTCGTTGTATGTTGTTTATTGTTGCTTGATTTGACTTTGGAGGGTATCGGTCATACGCCTGCAGTTGGGCCTTTAGTGCTTCTTAGTTGGGTTCTTGTTTGGTGCGTGTTCTTGTTTGGCCAGGGTTTGCAAATGTTGGGATGTTGCATCTGCGGTTGGATCTTTGGTCACATTTTGTTTAGTAGTGTAGTTTGCATAGAATACTATTAAGATAAAATAACAGACTAAAGAATTGCAAGCGGTGTAAATTGCATCTGTTACACGTTGAAGCAAAGTTTGTTGGCCTCAAAACATATTTGATGGCTACCGATGCTTTTTACATGGATTATGTGTTACTATGGTTTTATAGTTATGACAATGGCTTTTGCTGTGTGGGAGATATAGTTGTTCTCTCCCTTTTACTTTCCTGTTGTAAACTGCGTTTGACTCTAGTTTTTCGCGTTTATGTGGTCATTCCGAGTGACCGTTGTTCGGTTGCATAGTTGGCCACTTTTATGGACGCGAATTCGCGAATAGGTTCTATCGGACTATGACAGGTCGTGTTCGGTGTATACATTAGTTTTCCCGAATTAGTTTTCTTTAAAAGAATCCTGGGCAGAAGAGAATGCAATTTATGAAATTATAGGTTTCCTGGACCGCGGAGCCGTTATCCCATACTTAGCCAGTTTTTGCATCGCGGGTTGACGGGGTAGGCGGCTGAAAATTGACAATCGGAGAGTTTTGCGATATACAAATTGACAATTGGTTTGCAGCGAGAGTTTCACGATCATTTCGATCGATCGCAGTTGGGTTCCATACTTAGCCAGTATTATGGACGCGCCTTTGCAGATAGGTTGTATCAAACTATGGTGTATACATTAGCATTTCTGAATTAGTTTTCTTTAACATTAGGGCTCCTGGACAGAAAACATTGAAACTTATCAAATTATAGGTTTCCTAGATAGCATAGATTAAACATAGGAAATATGTAATTTTATAGAGTAGATATATACAGCCTGCACGGAGTCGTCATCCCATACTTAATTAGTTCTTGCATCGCGTGTTGTCAGGGTAGGCAGCTGAAAATTGACAATTGGAGACTTCAGCGATATAGAAATTGACAATCGAACTTGCGAACTATTTGAATTTGAAGGCCGTCATGTCCAAAAAAGTTAACATTGTCGAAATAGTTTACTTTATGTGTGTTTTACATACCCTGGTGGACAAATAACACACACACAAAAAATAGTGAACATTTTTTGGATCATGGGTTCTTGGGATGGCGGGCTCTAGGTTCAGTCCCTGTTGTTCTGTGTCCTACAAATAGCACGAACAGTTCCGCGATATACAAAATGAAAATCGGGCTTGTGCACTATTTGAATTTCAACGGCTCCTACAAAACAACTATCATTCTCGAATTACTTTTCTTTGCATACGTTTTACATACGCTCGTTAACAAAAACAGAACAATAGTAGTAATGCATGTTACATAGGGCTCCATCCCCGCTACCTTCTACGCTTCCCAATACACATTAAATATGCTTTGAAAAGTTAGAACCAAGCAGACAGGTTCGAAAAGATGGGCTTTAATAATTGGAAAGCTCGAGGACATCTCCAATTAAAATGAATAGACAACCAAATATTATGGGATCTGGTAATTTGTTTTTGCCTGCATTTTAAATTTACGATTTTTTTTTTTCCTTAAGTAGTTTTAGTTTTGTTCAAAGCTTCAGCATAGTTCACAAACATGTCGGCGACAGAGACCTTGATGTCATGTCCCTCTTTAATATTGTGCATTTTGAAATGATGGGCTTTAATAATTGGAGGACATCCCCCATTAAAATGAATAGATAGGCAAATATTATGGGATCTAGTAATTTCTTTTTGCCTACATTTTGAATTTGCGAAATACTTTTTATTTTGTTTTTTGCTTGTGCAGTTTTAGTTTTCTTAAAAGCTTCAGCAAAGTTCACGAACTTGTCACCCATAGAGGCATTGACGTCATGTCCCTCTTTAATATTGTGCATATCTTAGATGTCAGATTTCAGAATCTGCTCGGATATGGGAATTTTAATACGTGCTGGTAGTCACTATTGAGCGTACATATTCAAAAAGATTGGCATTAATAAGTGAAAATATCGAGAACATCTGTCATTAAAACGAATCAACACAAAATCTACGGCAGACCATCCAGCCTTGCTTTTAAATACTTATTGCCATTTCTCTCTATAATCAAAGAGTTGTGCTTTAGGGTGCCTTCGTTCTAATGTTCCTGGTCATGCACATGTAAGACAACTTAGAGATGCGGTTGACGAGTAGATGAAAGAATAGAGCCTGGTTTTATGTGACATGAGCTTTGAGTAAAAACAAAACTATGTTATACAAAGAGAAACTCAGAGAGGATGGAAAAAACAGAACAAGTATGTTCTGGTTGGTGTTCTCCCTGTGTTCGATGCTTTGGTTCGTTGAAAATGTTGGCTAGAGATTTGTTGGTTGAACTTCTTTGTTTTATTGCTAGGAATTGTAATGGATTTTGAGGTCGGGTGCAAAATAGTTCTTCGTTTAAGTATATAACTTCTTCCAACAACATAGATTTGGCAAGTGTATTGAGTTGTATAGATTGCACAAGTATTTGTCTACCTCGGAGGCGGGTAGCAGAAACTGTATGAGTGGATAAAATCACATATTATCAGTGCAAAAGTTTCTATTTCATAGTATGATGACCTACATGTGGGTCTGGTAGCCGACTTGACAGAAATCTATGTTCTTTGTGAAAGTTTTTTCGGTTTCCTCTGGATATAGTTGCAGACTCTACGTATTTGGCATCACCTCTGAACATTCCAGACCTTTCTATGGGATGCCATATCTCCATGGCTATGAAGAAATATATATTCTGATGCCATCTGCAGCATTTGATACACTTGCTAGACATGTTCTGGTGCATTATGCAGCATTTGATGCACTTGCCACACCTCTACTGCTCGAAGAAGTTATGTACCTCAAAAAAGTTGTTTTTTGCATCTGGGTTGGACATTCCTTCTAATTTACTGTAATAAAGCAAAGAAGTTCCACATACAAATCCTCAGGCAGGCTTCTCAACCAAACAGATGATCGAATATAGGGAGAATACCAGTCACTACGTACTTGAATTATTTTTCATTGCTTTAGTTGTTGTGACATAGAACGACTCCTTCCACTTTGAAATCGGTTTGAATGGCATTTGTAAGTTGTCTCAGATGTCAAGGGTCAGGAACATTGCAAGCAAAGCACCCTAAACCCCAAATTTTCGACGGCAGAGGGAAATTAATACTTGACAAAGAATGGAATGTTGAATAAACAGGCATTGCAAGCAGGCCATATCTGGAAGAGAGAAGATATTCAAAAAAGTGGGATAGATGTACTTGGCAGCACCGATTAAGTACAAAACTGTGAAGAAGCTTCATCAATGTACATATTTTAAATTGGTCGACGGTAGGCAAAATCGCAATCGTTGTGGAAAATAGCCTTGGCTGTATTTTGTAACCCACCTTATTTGAATATAGAATAATTTTGGTTTATTTTTTAACAGTATTTTCCAATTTCTGGTATTTGTTTTAATTGTATTTTCTACCTTCTTCCCCTGTGTGGTTGAACATGAAACACAAGGTTTTGTTTCTGCTACCCAGTACTTCAATCTAAATAAAACCTGGCATGTTCTTTGTTTACATTTTACATGTAAGAATAAATTTTCATAGGCCATACTTATGTGGCGACGGCCCTGTATTTAAAGAAAGAAATTGGAGGACCCGTGTTGCTCCCATTCTTTGGGTTCCGTGAATAGAGTTAATAATGAGTAACGACAAGGCGGTTGAATTGTTGATGCAATGTTCCTGTGAAGTTCGTTGGATATATTGCAGCTTCTTCTATTTGATAATATCCGGGCATATACACTAATATCAGTAGTATTGGAATAAATACAAAAAAACTTCCTCTTCGGCAAAGCTTAGGCAATTATGTTTGGGTTTGTTGTATTAAACAACTATGTCCATTGTTCCGTCATATACATCTTCCAGCCTAAGAACTTCCGTAATCTGCAATTTATGCTTTAATTACTTAAAAGTCTCACCAAATTTTGATTGCATTTAATTTAATTTAGATATTGATGTTTATGGAGAGTCGGCGTTTGCTGATCTCATTGCAACGAATACAAGATGAATATATGATAAGGAGTTTATGTCGTTGAGACCACAATGCAAATTCATGTTTCTTGTTGCGCTATGTACATGTTGCAGTCAAAATTTTTGAGGTTCCAGCGAAATTTGCAAGTCGAGAAGCATCTTGCAGATTGGGAGATCATTTGCATTTGAAAAAACCAATCCATTAATATATATTACTATGAATACTATTCAGATAAATATGAAAACTTTGTTCATTGATAGATGCTAGTATGAAAAATATTGAAATAGATATCATAACTTTGTCTTGGCCAATACTTGCCCAGTTATCTGGGCACCAGGCCTCGAGTTCGCGGTACCCAACACCTATGTCCCCTGTTTTTTCATATACATGTTGCAGCAAAACAACGTGAGTGATTTGTTCCTTTCCATACTTGGCCAATTTTATGCCCGTCGCTGCAGGGCCGGCGCTTACGAACCCAACTTCTTATCGTTCTGTAGTATACATCTTGCACTGAAAAGATCTATGATCTACAATTTCATCACGGGTTCCTCATACACATCGACTTCGTTCAAAGTATATGTTGTTGCTTTCCATCCCTAACAACTTCGCATCCTTCCTAATATACATCAACAATGCTCTTACTAGTGACAACTGGACAAAGTGGTACGAAAGATACCTCCATCATCTGCAATTCATGCTTTAACATCTTCATCTATATCCTCACACGACGGATCCGACCGAGTGTTGTTCCTTTCCATACTTATCCAATTTTATGCCCGCCACTTGTGAACCTGATGTTCTTCTGCAAGATACTTAGTTATTTTTCCCTTCTCTTGTTCACATATATTATCTACAATTCCACTGCCAACACCTCCGTCCTTTTCCCTTATTTTCTTCCCATGTATTATGGGACTATAAAATATGGACATGATATTCTATAAAGCACGCACAAATTCCGCATTCCATACCTAGCGACATTTTCGATCGTGGGTTCTCAGGCATGCAAGCGAGCTCAAAAATGGGGCTCCGTTGATCCATAGCCTACAAATAGCACCCAGAATTCCGCGATATACAAATTGACAAGCGAATCTGCAGACTGGCTGAGTCAACATTGTGCTTCTATTGTTTTGTGTCCTCCAAAAAACACTCCCAGTTCCGCGATATAGAAATTGACACACGGAATGCAGAAATGGCGGAGTGCAGATTGCCATTGTTTACGGATGTCGATCCCTGTGAAGTATCTAACAGTATCTAAAAATTTATTTAGAATACTAAATTAGCACTTATTAGTGACCACTGAACACAGAGGTACGAAATAGTTGGAATTGCAGTCTCTGCAATATACAAATTGACTACCGAACATCGTCCGCTCTTCCATCTTACAGATTATGCATTCAAATGTTCGGAGCAATACAATTAGAAGGTCTGGGCCTCGCCTCCTCTGCGGATACCTTCTCAGCCTATTTTTTATCCTCCTTTTGGCAGGTTCATGAAACATGCAACTCCAGCGTTGGCGGGTTGGCATATCTTTATTTCCATCTATACAATCAGACGACAAATCCCACCAACCACTGTTGCTTTCGATACTTGGCCAATTCTATGTCCACGGTTGTCGCGTTGGGACCAATTTTATGTCCACAGTTGCCACGTTGGGACAAATTTCAGTTCCATCTATATCCTCGCATGGAGAATTGAACCGGCAGCTGTTCCTTTTCATACCTACCGACATTTCTGATCACAGGTTCACGGGCGGGTGGGCTCAAAATTGGCCCTCCATTGTTGCGTGTGTTACAAATAGCACCCAAAATTCCGTGATATACAAATTGAGAAGCGGAGTTGCGGACTGGCTGACTCGACATTGCACTTCTGTTGTTCAGTGTCCTCCAAATAGTCCTTCAAGTTCCGCAATATACAAATGCACACATTGAATGCAAGGCTGGTGGGGTGGAGATTGCCATTGTTTACAGATACTAATCCTTATGAAGTATTTAACATAATCTAAAATATTATTTTCAATACTAAATTACCTCTTAGTACTGACAACTGGACACAGGTGCGGGTCCGACATCATCCGCTCTTCCGACATCATCCACTCTTCCGTGTTACAAATTATGCATTCAAATTATTTACTCTAGTCCTCCGCAATATACAAATTGACTACCGGGTTCACATCTTGTATTCAAAATTTCCCTGATCTACAATTCCACCGCCGACTCCTTTCTCCTTTTTCCCTTTTCTTCTTTCCCTGTATTATGACTCTCATTATCTCCATGTATATAATCACACCTTAGGCAATTTTATGTCCATGGTTGTTGGGTTGGCAATCTACAATTCTATCGCGTGCTCCTCGAACTCGCAAGCTTTACTGTACCACGGTTGACAAATGTGCTTCCTAATATACATTTTCTATGCTCTTACTAATGACTCTTACAAGGGATAGTTGCACACAACAATACGAAACAGTTCGCATCCAGCCATTCGCAATATAGAAATTGAGTACTAGGTTCCGACATCGTCCCCTCTTTCGTGTTACAGATTGTGCATTCAAATGTTTTGAATAATACAATTTGACCATCCAGACCTCTGACCCTATTTTGGATCCTCCTGTTCATGGATTCATGAAATCTCAAATTCTTAGTCAGTGTTTCAGGTTAGTGCATTCGAAGTCTGTTGCTTCTTCTTCCCTGATATGCATATTGCACTCAAAATTTTCGTGATTTACATTTCCATCGCGGACTCATTGGTCCTTTTTCCCTTTTCTTCTTCCCTTGTATTATCGCTTTGAGGTTATATACATAGTCTCCTTTCTATAAACACGAGTTCCAGGGTTGGCGGGTTGATATATCTTTATCTCCATCTATATAATCACACGACTCCTTCGACCGACCGATATTGCTATCCATACTTAGTCAATCTTATCGCCACGGTTGGTGGGTTATGTGTATTGCAATCAAAAATTTTCGAGACATACAATTTGACCCTAGCACCCTCACCTTCAACAGTTGTACCTTGCAACCCTATTTTGTAGCCGTTTTTTTCCCCTGCCCGCGATCTCTGTACTTTCCTGCTATGCAATTACAAACCTTTGATGCTAACAGGTCACCATGCAGGAACCGTCAACATTGTCATTAATAGGCGAAAAAATCGAGGAGATATCCCATTATTACGCATTAAACCAAAATGTGTGGAAACTTATTTTGTCCCTTCCAATTGTTCATCTCCAACACGCGTCGTCGTGTTGGGCCGCTCAAGAAATCTGCAATGCTTAATCGCTCATTGCAATATCCACCATGTTCACATTTCTATATATGCAATTAGTAGTGTTTAATGTTAACAACGCATCATGCAACAGTCGACCAGATTGTCATGAATCAACGAAAGTCTCGATGACATCTCCCATTCACACGTTTTCGACCAAAATTTGCGCAGGGTTATATTAGCCTTTCCAAGCTTTCATTTCATTCATCGTCTAGAACAAATAAATGTCTTTGTAGACCTATGGTAGCGGGTCGACAACAGTTTTGTGGAGATACAGTAAATATGTTCGCAGAAGAGGACCAAAGGTTCTAGTGGTCCAGGGCATACTTTTACTATTCATCTTGTTCCACCCAGAATGAAGTGATTTAGACCTCTGGAATCGCTCGTGCAGGCTGTGTCCCTGATGTTTTTGACTATAAGAAGGTGGTCTCTTGGTGCGCCGAAAAATATATTCCAGGCCAAAGAATTATTCCACTGCGCGACCATTCTCTCGTTTCTTTGTCACCTCAGCTCTTCCACAAGATGTTGAAATTGTCGAAACCAACATTAACGTTCAGAGGACAATACTGCAAGCAGTTTCTAGAAAAACATCATAACGGGTTGGACATCTTAGCTGACTTCCTCGAAGACCCGACAACAGTTCCTGAAGATATCACAAATCTCCAGGTAAGTTCCTTTAGAAATCCATTCAGGAAAATTGCTTGGTTGTTTACAAGAATAACGGGATAGGCATCCACAGCAAGCATTTCCCATATAATTATTTATATTTTGTATTTCACAGTCAAGGAAAAATATATTTTCGATTGGGGAAAGCTAATCTCCATTGAACTCTATTCCCAGTTGTCATGATTCAAAGAATCGAATAAATTTTATATGTCATCCTACTTGATTTTCGCAATTGTGTATTGCTGCCCGTTTCCAAAACTTTCTCTTTCCAATAAAATAAACTGTGGATTCGACCCAGTAACATTCTGGCATGACGCCCTGTGGAGATACAAGGCCTCCCATTGTTTTTATGAAGTTTTTAATGGCTTTGTCTTAGTTTTCAAAGATTTACTGTTAGGCAAGGATGCTCCGCGGATGTCTGGCCACGCAAGCAAGTTTTTGAACAAGAAGGGCACACTTGAGCAAAAGGAAAATCACTGTCTCCTCATGGTCTTTGGCTCTAAGGAAAATCCTTCCTTCCTTCCATGCCACATCACGGACAAGATGTTTGTTGCAGAAATAGCAAGGAAATACAACCACTGGTTGCATTTTTTCCATGACAAGAAAAAAAAACAGTGAATTCCTCTGCCCTGGAAAGTCGGAGACTTTGTGTGCAGAAATATCAACAAGATCGACGAGTTTGCCGCCCATTTCAAGAAATTGAACCTAACGTACGCTGAAAGGCTAAAAAGGTTCAACCCCAATGGCATTTTTGGAGAACATTTACTGGGTGTTGGCTTTAACACCTCTTTTATCCATAGACACCTGACCCAAGACAGGGATAGTGTCGACAACAATCCTACTTTTGCCCATTGTGACACAGAGACATTGCAAAGCGCAACTGAATTATACAGACAACATGGTAAAGTATCCGGTGAGAAGAGTACCCAGCCCCCCGCCAGCACTCCCAAGAGCATGACACCACGGAGCGTCGCTTCGATAGTCCATCCCAATAAGAAAGAAACCCAGAAATATTCTAACGAAGGAGGAGATAAGAACCCTCCTCGCATAAATATTGATAGTTCTCACAAAGTTCCATTGACGAAGAAGAAAAAAAACAATGCAGGCCACGCAGAGGAACCCGAAATTGGTAGTGGAAAACTACAAATTGAAATTGAAGCTGAGCAGATGCAAAAAATTGGGTTGTCCGCGGTGGACATATTTGACACCGAATTTTTTGAGATAGATGAATCCTTCGTAATCCAGAGTGTTATTTTTGACAGCCAATCTAAAAGTATGGTCATTGAAAAGAGAGATGCAACAAACATGAAAGGCAAATCTTGAACAGAGATTGACTTTAGCCAAATGACCCCGTCCAAAATCTGCTCGTTTCACCAGGTAACTGGTGACGTTCTTCGCGATTCCATTGGAGGAATGGAAACGGATTATGCCAATCTGAAACACCGCCTCAACAAATTTGAACAGGATTTCATTGCAACACCAGAATTTGCCAGTCCTTTGGCAAAAATCGTGCCTTCTACCACTGCAGCGAAGATGAAAGTATCCTCTACCCTCCTTGCATGCTCCAGATCCCTTGTAGAGAACAACATCAACAAAAGAATGCAACTAGTTACTGAAGCCTGGGAAACATCGCAAAATTTAGTTTCTTTTGGAAAGAAGGCCAATGATTTGCTTGAACATTTGGAGGTGAATTTAAAAAATGAACAGCTTTTCTGTCATCAGGTGTTGGACCCTTTTGCCAACTATGCCCTGAACACATCAGAACTAAAAAGAAGACAGGAGAAACTCTCCTCCCCAAAGCGCACCAAAAAATTAAAAGCATGCTGGCAAAAAAAATTGAGAACCTGCATCTCATTGTCAAATCATGTAAACAAGTCATATTAGAAAAGGAAAAATTATTCACAAGCCTGCTCCAGATAGACTTAGCCGGAACTACCAACGAGGTTCAAGATCCAAACTTAGTTCTCAAATCCTTGTCAGTCACCAAAGAAGCATTCCAGAAACAAGTTGATATTTTAAAGGGGTTGTCTTTCGAAAAGTTTTACAGCATACTTGAACATCGTCTAGATGAGCACGAGCGTTGGGTATTGGACTATGCCTCACACAATGAAGAAATTGAACATAGTCTGCATAGTATTTCAATGGATCTAAGGAAATTAGAAAATGACATTTACGACATAGAGATCCGGGATGAAATCAACACAACCCCCATGAAAAGTTGCATCGAAGAATAGTTCCAACTCGGAATGGAAAGCCTCGTCCAGGAAGGGCAACAACCAATCAACATGAGTCCACTGCCCATCGACGACAACAACAAAAACGCATCGGCTTCATAGTAAGTCTATATTGTCGTCTTGTTTTTTTTATCATCCCAGTTTAAGTTTATGTTGTCATCTTCTTTTCTTTATCAATCCACTTATGTCCTCTTTAAATAGAAAACTGTAACCAAAGACTCATAAGTTCCAATTTCTTCTTTTTAGGTCTTCCTCTCTACCATCGCACACTTCTTTCGACGTTCCTAATTCTTGTACTTATTTCTTTTTATGGTCTGCGGGAGCCCCAATCCCAGTCTATATGACAAACGCATTTAAATTTCCACAAACATGTAACATACATTATTATTTTTTGTTAAATTTCAAAGAAAACTGATTCGAAAATGTCCTTATTGTATACTAAACTTTGGGTTTCCAGGAACCTTCTTGTTTGTTCCAAAGAAAACTAATTCAGATATGCTACATTTCTTATCTCCTATTATATGCTAATTTTTGGGTCTTCAACGACGTTGATGGTTTAAATGTTGATGTAATTTCCTGATATATGTAATGGCCATTATTTATTTTATAATAAGTTTCTATAGTTCGCAAACCCGCTTCTCAATTTGTATATCGCAGAACTGTTGATGGTTTTTGTAGGAAACGGAACAACAGGGGCCCATTTTTTAAACCGCCAGCCCGACAACCCACGATCCAAAGACTTGTTAATTATGGAATGAGCAGTCCATCCATGCTCTATAAAACATGTGCAAAGGAAACTAATTCAACAATGCTATATCTTTTTTTTCCAAAAAAAAACCTTAGTTTTAAAGCAAACTAATTCGGTGCAACAGATGTTATCACTATTCTATTATATAACAGACATTATTAATTTATGGTAAATTTCTATAGTCCGCAACTACGCCTCTCATTTTGTATATCGCGGAATAGTCGGTGCTATTTGTAGGCCACGGAACATCAGACATCCAATTTTCAGCGCGCCAGCCTGAGAACCCACGATACAAAAACTGCCTACGTATGCAATGAGGGCTACAAATTTCGTATCTATAAAACTAAAAATCTACTTTATACAAATGCATATTTTGTATGTATAATTTATTTACTAAATATCTACTTTATACAAATACATTGTTCGTATGCATAATTTATTTACTAAATATCTACTTTATACAAATACACATTTTGTATGTATAATTTATTTATTTCTGATGACTTTCTATGTCCTAGTTTTAAAAATAACCAATTCGGTAATGCTAATTTTTTTGTGTCCAACAACCATTCAAACATTGATAATTTCTAATATTTTTTCAAGAACTAATTTGAGAATACTATGTTCTGCACGCGAACCACATGTATTTCAACTTTCTAGCCACCTGCCTGTACTAGGTCACATTTACTCCCATACCAACCTGGCAGAGACTACGCTACCATGCAACACTTGTTTAAGTTTAGTGTTTTTATGTTTTAAAAATTATTGATTGAATTTAGTTATTTTAATAAAGAGTAAGTTATTTAGTAAATAAATTTAATTTTTTGGGTTTTTTTTTTTTAATTATATAAATTTTATTGTAAGTTATAATTTCATTTAATTGATAAGAATTTTGATTATGGAATTTTATTTTTCAAAATTTTGGGGCTTAGGTATGCATCACATCATATTTAGTTATTTCCTTTCCTATGTTCAAATCGTCAAAATTTTGTTAATAAAGAGTAAATCAAAGCAAAAGTTTGTATTGTTGGGAAAAACAAATTCACTAAAAAAAAGTTGAGTTTGTCCACTTATTAACTTAATTCATTTTGATTATACATTTTTATAAAATAATACAAAAATTTTGGCTCTTTTCCAGGACAATTTTGTCCAAAATCTAACCATAAATTGTTAAAATTGTATATAAACATACATTAAATTGAGAATGTTGCATACATATACATTAAATTGTTAAAACAAGAAAAATGGTTTCAACCATGGTAATTAGTTGATAGTTGTTATTTCAAACATTACAAATTTTAATTTTTTCATGTAATTAAGATTTTATTGGACATTAATATTCTCTTTATAATTGAAAATGTTGGATGTGTGTTGTAAAAATTCTACTTACATCAAAGTGGTGGTTATAAGTTATTATTTACATTAAAAACTATATAAATTTGAATTAATTGAAATTACCATTTTTTTTTTACTGGGGGAATCGGCAACTCGCGGTTCTCGTACTCACGTGACACGGGGTCGATCCCTGTCAGCTACCACTATAACCCCAGGTGCAACCACCCAGCCCGCAAGAATGGCGCACGAGTAAATCCGGGTGAGAATCGAACACGAGACTTCATTTTACAAATTTCCTTCCATTTACACGGCACTTGCCAATCCGTCTACACCTGTGCGGGCTTTTAAAGTTGAAGGACATGGGGGTGGGCTTTGATCCACTTATGTGTGCACGGTTCACGATACCATTTATTATAGTATCTCTGGATGCAACCACACGTTCGATCACTACCTCAAGGTGTCCCCATGGCTCCAGGTAAATCCCTCACGAGAATTGAACCTTGCCCAACGGTGAAAAACTCCTCGCTTTCCACCATTGGATCCAACCCCTTTGGGCGAAATTACCATATTTTAAAAGAACTTTTTTAACATGATTTTTTTTTTTTCATCAACAAACAAAACAAACTATTTTATATATCAAAGTAAGAAGATGTACACAAAAACCACATTGGTGTTGGCCTGCCACTAGAGAAACTAGACCGACAATAATGTAAAAGACTATATGTCTAGATTGTTTGCACCAAGTTCTTTAACAAAAATAGACTTGTAAGACTATGAAAAGAGTCCAAAATTCTATCTATTTTGATACTATCTTTTCCTAGATTATAGAAAAAGCTTTCTAAAAGACCCAAAATGGAAAACATTCAAGCCAGACTAAGTGGGAGAGAGGCCACTTGCCCCTCTTGTCGTTCCTGGTCCTGTGGTTGAGAAGATCACAGTGTTGGTTAATGGTCAGGCAATCCTGAGCATTGAGGTGAGCTCTGAGGTCCTGGATTTGGTGTTGCATCTCGTTCAGTTGCTCCTGCATGGCCCCCTAGTCGTCGTCATTGTCCAGAAGAATTATGCCCAAGAACATTTTAATGTGCCAATAAAGATCAATAATTTTGAGATATTTTGTATCTCTTGCTCTAGAGGCCCTTGTGTCCAGTACCCAATCGCCTATCTCTACGTCCACCTCCTAGTCATGGAGGGAAGCCTGCTCCTTTCTGACAATTGTCTCCATTGTCTCTAGATTCTCCTGAATACGGTAAGGGATTCCCTATATAAATTCTCTAGGAACTATCTGGGCCTAGAGCATGACTCTCGAGTTGGGAAACTATGGGCTTATCTCGTTGGAGGAGGAGGGGTCTGGGAGACAACGTCGACCCTGCCTATAACCATGTATGTAGCCACGGGTTAGAAGCATAATTTCAAACTAAAGCATGAGAGTTGGAGCAGACGTGTAATGGATGAGTATAAAACCATTGTAGAGAAAAGTGTGAGTATGCTATGTCTTACATCTATAACATATCAACATGAAATCCCTCCCACTCAAAGTCATAATTTGCATTAGATGAGAATGTCACTCTCCCACGGAATACTCTCGCATAGGAGTGATTATCGGCCACCCTCGCATAGGAGTGATTACCATTAACTCTGATCATATCAAAGTATAGGGGATTCAAGGGAGAAAAATGATCCCAATTCCCAAATATGACGAGAGCTGCCACACAAGCCTTCATTCATTTCCATACTTAATAATTTACGGTCATGTAATATTAGTTGACATGGTGCCACCCACGTTCAGAGGTTCAGAGAGACTCAGATGTCCCCCTATCACGTCACTAATAACCCGACAACCCAAGATTGGTGATACTATGTAAATGACCCAAAAATTCAAATAATATACTCTCTAATTGATTTCATCCGGGGTAACTTTTTTAACACAATTGTTATAATATGATACCCGTAATAATCAAAACACCCAGTATAAGTACGACGTACTCATTTAAATATTCCCAAATATGAAGAATTTGCAATAACCAACGACAAGAATTTAGAAATATGAGGACAAGCTTCATCTAGCAAACGGGTGGTGTGGCTTTTCATTGACAAAAGGGTCGCACTTTTTGAGGGAAACGATTAGAATCGAGG
>ML777279.1:152322-174416 GCA_009831015.1 Picea engelmannii | reverse complement strand
AAAAAAAAAAAAAAAAAAAAAAAAAACTTTTAACAATAAATAAAAGGACGATGCCAAATAGTTTTTAGTATTTCAACCATTCTAAGAATGTGGAGATTGGTAAGGGGTCAAGTTGATTTAAGAGTCTATTTCAACCATTATAAGAATGGGGAAATTGGTCTGAAAGTCTTTTGTAAATTTGGCCATAATCAAAATATAATGTCATTTTATATTTTATTTATTGTCAATTACTATGTTTAGCATTGAAGCCCAATAAAAATGTAATGTCCCCCATTGATTCCAAACACGTCACAATCTAATAATGTTGAAGTGGTAAGTGCTGGAGTCAATAATTGCACATATACAATCTCATTTTTTTAAACTAATCAAATCTGATTGAGTCTTTTGATCCATGCGTATAATAAATATTCGTTAATAATTATTCGTGAAATGCGTCCCCCATTTTGAACGGAGAAGGTACGAAACTCTTTACAAAGATGGATAGGATTTGGAATCATCTTCCCCTCGGTAATCATTTATGCAAGAATCCCAACTTGCCACAAGATTACAATCGGATTGACTTTTTAAAGGCATTTTCGTTTTTAATATTTTTCCAGTTTTTAAAAAATATTTAATTTAATAATTTGGCATGACATTTTGTTTTTTTAGTGGATATTCAACCTGGTATGAAGTTGACTTATGAAAAAAAAAATCCATTTTTGCATTGGAATTTGATAAAATAAAATGTTACAATCCATTTGTGCTTTGGAATTTGATAAAATAAAATGTTACAATTTTTATTAATTTGTCAAAAAAAAATTGGTTTTGGGTTGAGTTGAAATTCTCTAAAGTTATTAGGCATGGTTTTATTATAAGTGGAATTATGAAGAGGTTGGAATCATAATGAGAGGTTGACATTTCATTGAAGGAAATTTTGTGGAAAATTAGTTTGTTTTGAGTGTCATTTATCTTATGTTAAGAATACTTTGTTTGTTTTGCTCTTGTAAAGTATTCACCAAATGATTTAATATAATTTGTTAGTTCACTCGAATAGTCGTGTGAATTTTAATTTACTAACTTGTTTTTTAACTATTTGATTCATTTTTATTCCATAGGGAGATAATATTTAGGGGTGGTGGGTGTAGGGGGATCATTTTTTATCTTGATGGAAAACAATGAGCTACCATTAAATGGGGGTTAGGTCTAGCCACCAATAATCAAGTTGAAGCCCTTGCATTATTCAAAGGAATAAAACAATTGAATTCCAAGTGAAACAAAAGCATCATAATCATTGGAGATTCGGCTATAATAATTGGATTTATGCATAAGTCATGTATTCCATCTAATGGAAAGCTTGCCCGACTTATTCATAGAGTTCAAAAAGAGCTTCATTGTTTTGAGACATCAAAATTCTATCATGTTTTAAGGGGACATAACAAATTGGTTGATCAATTAGCTAACTCAGCATCTCGTTTAGATGAAGAAACTCTCAAGAGAAAAAGTGGGGTATCCATCGAATCTATTCCCCAAGGTTAATTTAATGGTTTTTCAAATCAACGACATGTTCTCCATGTATCTCCAAATAAAGCAATGTGGAGTTGATTTGCATTAGCGAGAATCAATGGGAGGCTTGAAGGTGGTACCCTTGCACACTTTGTTCATAACTACGATCTGACCCTTTGAAGAGTGGAAGGACATAAGTCCACGTGCAATTAGGATAATGGGACCTGTTGCGACTAGGAGTAGAAACCATGGAGGGAGGCTCATCATATCGGTAGTTGTTTTGGGTTTGTGATCGTCGTCGTATGTTTCTCTTCCCATTTCACTTGGTCTCTTGGTAAGTACTGACAAATTTGGATCTTCTCCCTTTGATATTTTTGGTATAATTCTTAAATGTGAAGTGGCTTTTGAATTAGAACTCGGTTTAGATTATGATTTAAGGGGGGCAATCCTATTTGGGTGGTTTGGGTGTCCTGGGCTTTTTTAGCTATATGATTGGATGCCTCTAAATGTTGTTGAATGGTGTTTTCATTGATGTCAAAGTCAGTCATTGGTGATCAACATGAAGAAGCCTATGGGTTTACTTGAAGGAGTCTCTGAAGTGCCCTCCCTATGGCGTAGCTTTAAGCATGGCCCTCACAGGAAGACGCTTTGAAGAATCCCATGAGAATACCCAGAGGTGTGGTCAAGAATCGCCTATAGTCAAGTGAAGAAGCCTACAAATGTCCAAGATAAAGATTGCAAGATGGAGATTGTTAAAAGTATTATTTTGTGGTCAATTTGGATACCCTATCTTTGAGGGCATTTTTACCCTACATAAATAACTCAAATGGAAGCACAAGTTACATGGTTGGAAATATTATTCTGATACCTTTCCAACAGTATATGGAAGTCTCTCTAACTCCATATGAATGAGGAGATTTGAATTTTTTCGTCCAACAACCCAGCCAGAAAATTGAGGTCGACTCAGCTAATTTTTTGGGACATAATTACTATAAAGACAGAATAGAATTTCACATTTTTAGTGCAACAAAGAAAGAGATAGAGTCTGAGGTGCACACAAGGTGTTTAGGGTGTCTTCTGGTGTACACAAGAAGTCTAAGGGATTCTCTTAAGGTCTTTCTTATTCTCAAGGTATGTTATAAGGTTGTAATATTGTCATAAGGTTGTGATGTTGTCGTATGTTATGCTATGAAGTTGTGATGTTGTCGTGAGGTTGTTGTGGTTTATATGTGGACCGAGTTTGTGAGGCTCATATTTTGGATATTTTGGCACATGATTGAAACAAGTTTTTATGTGGTTGTTGGGTTTTAAATGTGGACCCATGTGGACCTAGTTTGATGATGGTGATGTATCAATGATAGTGACAGAGACACTGACAATGACAATGACAGTGACAAATTGATTATTTTATATACATATTTGAGGGTGGAAGGAAGGGGCAAGGAAAGGGGGTTGGAGTCTCCTTCCAATTGGAACTAGAGAATCTAGGGAGTTGTATCTTTCTTCAGGTTGGTGCCTCCTTCCACTTGGAGTTGGAGAATCTTGGAAGTTGTAGCTTTTTATGAATGTAATCTTGTTGTTATATAAGAAAAACATTATGTGGTTTATTTCCACGTTAAATTTGTTGTGCACTGTGTGTTTGTTCTTCTGCTCTTTACTGTATATTGGGATGCATTTATTTGATTGAAAAGTTAAAGTTTTTAAAAGGTGCTAAATTATAATTGATATTGATTCACCCCCCCCTCTCAGTATCAACAAATGTGTCCTACTCGTGTTCAAATTTGGCGAGCTTATTGGCCTTTTGGTCTCTGTTTCTACTGAATGAGGAAGTGTCTATGTGGAAGTGCTCCTAGGTTGTTTTGTGTTATTTGGATAAGATTCTAAGCAAGTGTATTTGCTATTTGGAATACATGGACAATTCTAGTAACTTTCCTTACCAAGGGAACAATACTCTTTGGGAAATTCTTGAATTACAAAGGGTCCTCAGGAGGTATGAGAAGTCTTATCTCTGATAGTGGGACTTCTTTTCTCTTTTTCACATCCAAATTACATGAGTATGAGGTAACCCACGATAAGGATCATGTTCTTCTAATGGAGATGGTTTTGCAACAAAGCAAGCAAATATGTGCTCTAGAAACTGAGTGCATAATGCTTAGACAACTAGTTTCTCTTCATAACAGGTCTTTGTAATATGTGGCTTCAAACATTGAATTATTTGTGGGAACAACAATGGGGGAGCTTAAAGAAGAAGAAACAATTCATTAATTGTGTGAAGATGTGGAGATGGAAGTGCAGGAATCATAATGTTCTTGTGTTGGGTAGAATGATGACTATAACAATCATGTGTTTCGCTAAATTCCAGTCTTTTTATGTTTTGCAAAGTAGGGTTGATATTAGAAATTTTTTAATAGAATATATTCTAGCGTAAGCTTATGTAATTATTATTTTACAAGAGCTTATTAATTCCAAATTCAATCGAATGAATTGAAATAAGAAGAAAAAAAATTAAAAATAAAATGATAAGATTTTTATTGAGAAAACTCAATCAATCACATTATTATATAACTTATAATGTAAATAATTTATAACTAATGATATAAAGTTGTATATAAAACTAAAAATGGAATATCTATTCCTCATGTGAAATGGTTACGAGCTTTAGAATGTTGAATTTGAATACTTTTTACATTTATAACATGTATAAAAAGACAATAAAGTTTTCTTTTATTTTTTGGAAATTCACAAGGTATTTTTCTTGATTTTAAAGATGGCATCAGGGTAATCTAAAATTTTAAGGTTTAAGGTTAGGTCAACATCTCAACAATAATTAACTCACTAAGAGCAAGCATGTCACATAACAATATTTCAACGAACCTAGGAGAGGAAACAATATTCTCTTTTAACAACTCAAAGTACACCCAATTGACAACACATTCATATTTTTTACAAAAGCAAAAAAACTATTATATAATTTTTTTATATAAATTATATTGTTTTAAAAAATAAATATGATATTGATTATGACAATGATAATATCTTATAGCATGCATTCACGAATAACAACTAGTGATAATTGTCCCCAATATTAATTGACAATAACACATTCACAAATAACAACTAGTGATAATTGTCCCCAATATTAATTGACAATAACACATTCACGAATAACAACTAGTAATAATTGTCCCCAATATTAAATGACAATAATTTTTCCATAAAGAGATAATACTTAGGGGTGGTAGGTGTAGGGGGATCATTTTTTATCTTGATGGAAAACAAGGAGCTACCTTTAAATGGGGGTTAGGTCTAGCCACCAATAATCAAGTTGAAGCCCTTTCATTATTCAAAGGAATAAAACAATTGAATTCCAAGTGAAACAAAAGCATCATAATAATTGGAGATTCGGCTATAATAATTGGATGCATAAGTCATCTATTCCATCTAATGGAGAGCTTGCTCGACTTATTCATAGAGTTCAAAAAGATCTTCATTGTTTTGAGACATCAAAATTATATCATGTTTTAAGGGGACATAACAAATTGGTTGATCAATTAGCTAACTCAACATCTCGTCTAGATGAATAAACTCTCGAGAGAAAAAGTGGGATATCCATCGAATCCATTCCACAAGGTTAATTTAATGGTTTTTCAAATCAATGACATGTTCTCCATGTATCTCCAAATAAAGCAACGTGGAGTTGATTTGCATTAGCGTGGTACCCTTACACACTTTGTTCATAACTACGACTTGACCCTTTGAATAGTGGAAGGACATAAGTCCACATGTAATTAGGATAATGGGACCTATTGCGACTAAGAGTTGAAACCTTGGAGGGAGGCTCATCATCTTGGTAGTTGTTTTGGGTTTGTGATCGTCATCGTATGTTTCTCTTCCCATTTCACTTGGTCTCTTGGTAAGCACTGAGAAATTTGGATCTTCTCCCTTTGATATTTTTGGTATAATTCTTAAATGTGAAGTGGCTTTTGAATTAGAACTCGGTTTAGATTATGATTTAAGGGGGGCAATCCTATTTGGGTGGTTTGGGTGTCCTAGGCTTTTTTAGCTATATGATTGGATGCCTCTAGATGTTGTTGAATGGTGTTTTCATTGATGTCAAAGTCAGTCATTGGTGATCAACATGAAGAAGCCTATGGGTTTACTTGAAGGAGTCTTTGAAGTGGCCCCCCTATGGCGTAGCTTTAAGCATGGCCCTCACAGGAAGACGCTTTGAAGAAACCCACAAGAAGCCCCATAGGTGTGGTCAAGAAGCCCCTACAGTCAAGTGAAGAAGCCTATAGATGTCCAAGATCAAGATTGCAAGATGGAGATTGTTGAAAGTATTATTTTGTGGTCAATTTGGATACCCTATATTTGAGGGAATTTTTACCCTACATAAATAACTCAAATGGAAGCACAAGTTACATGTTGGAAAGCTTATTTCGAGACCTTTCCAACGATATATGGACGCCCCTCTAACTCCCTAGGAATGAAGAGATATGCATTTTTCCGTCCAACAACCCACCTAGAAAATTGAGGCCATCTCAGCTAATTTTTGGGGACATAATTACTATAAATACATGATAAAATTTCACATTTTTAATGCAACAAAGCAAGAGATCAAGTCTGAGGTGTGCACAAAGTTTTTGGGGTGTCTTCTGGTGTGTAAGAGAAGTCTAAGGGATTCTCTTAAGGTCTTTCTTATTCTCAAGGTATGTTATAAGGTTGTAATGTTCTCGTAAGCTTATGATGTTGTCGTATGCTATGCTATGAAGTTGTGATGTTGTCGTGAGGTTGTTGGGGTTTATATGTGAACCCATGTGGACCTAGGATCTCTATGTGGACCCAGTTTGTGAGGCTCATATTTTGGAGATTTTGGCACATGATTAGCACATGTTTTTATGTGGTTGTTGGGTTTTATATGTGGAGAAAACATAACTATAAAAGTCCTTACTAATTTAATCAATTTTAATACTGTGATTTAGTCAAAATAAAGAAGAAGGATATATTTTGGTTTTTTTGCATTTGAGTGTTTAAATGGAATGAAGAAAATAGCAAGGGAAGAAAACCACTCCCTTTTTCATGACAGTGAATGATGCAATGCAATTATTATTGTCCAACAGCTTATTGAATGAATTGAAATAAGAAAATAAAAATAAAAAATACAAAGTATTGTGTAGTTGACAAGATTTTTAGTGAGAAAACTCAATCAATCACATTATTATATAACTTATAACGTACAAATTTTTTTAATTGATGAAATAAAGTTATATATAAAACTAAAAATGGAATATCCATTCCTCATTGTGAAATGATTAAGAACTTTAGAGTGTTGAATTTGAATACCTTTTACATTTATAAAAGGTGTATAAAAAGACAATAAAGTTTTTTTTATTTTTTTTTTAATGTGGCATGTAATTTTTTTGGAAATTCATGGGGTATTTCTTTTCATTTTAAAGATAACACTAAAGTAATCTAAATTTTCAAAGTTTAAAGTTAAGTCAATATCTCAACAACTAGCAAGCATGTCACATAACAAGATTTCAATTAAAAAATAGAAAACAATATTATATTTTAACAACTCAAACTATGCCCAATTAACAACACATTCATATTTTTTACAAAATCAAAAAAACTATTATATATATATATAAATTATTTTGCTTTAAAAAAAATTATGATATCTATTATAACAATGACAATATCTTGTTAGCATGCACTAACGAATAACAACTAGTAATAATTGTCATCAATATTAATTGAGAATAAATTTTCCCGCTATAATATAACAATGGCAATACCCTCTCATGTTTTTATCATTGAAAACAAATGCATGGTCCCCTCCTTTTTCAAAGTTCATGAATTTATGCACTTCTATCTCATATAAGTTCATAGTCCTTGTTCATTTATTTGACATAAGTTGAGGGTAGGGAAAAGGGCCCACAGAAGTGGCTAGGTAACTTTCTTTTGGAAATTTTACTGTTGAGTGGTCTATAAACTTTTGGGAGAAGAGTTTGAATGAAGTAACAATTTAAAGGTGGCCTATGCTAAATTATTTATTATTTTTATTTTTATTTTTATTTATTATTATTATTATTTTTAATTTGATATTTAATAAATATTAAAAATATAATATAATAAAAATTTAAATATCAAAAATATAATAAAAATATTATTATATGTTTTTTTTTTTTTAATCATATTTTAATTAATAAATTTACAATTAATATAAATTTATGTTAGTTTTAATATATATAATTAATTAATAGAAATCGAAAAATTTGTATTGTATAAAGTTATAACTATATTAAATAATGAAATTACATATGGTTTTTTTTTTTTTTGACAGAAACGGTTAGAGGGATTTTGTATTAATAACAGTGGACATGTCACTCGGTTCGTTACATTGGTAAAGATTTGCTTGAAACTGTAAAACTACTGCCTGAAAATCCTAACTCAGTACATAATCGTGGAAACAAAACTATTTCAGCGAGCTTGAACGGCTTCGCGTTATTATATCATTTCTTGCCTGGAAGTTTTTTTTTTTTTTTTGACACCGTTTGCCATTCAATGCTTTGGTCCATAGCTTGACTTTCCATCGGGCCTAGAGGGTCTTCCTTGTCCGCTATGTCTGCCCAGCGTGAGGTCTGGGGTTCCTGAGTGGGCGACTTGGGAATGGCTTATGCCTGAGCTTTCCCCTTAGCAGGGGGTTTGATTATGCTTCAGCTTCTGCTTCTACTGCTGCTTCCTGGGCCTTGCTTTCGGAGCGCGATTCCGCTGGTGCTTCTGTCCACCAGGTGGGTCTTTGGCTTTTGGACGACCTTTTTTTCCCGGTTGATTTTCCACAGCTACGGGCTAAGTGCCCCGTTTCAAAGCAGTTCCTACACCTGAAACTGAGATTCTCATAGTCAAGGATTTGGGTCCTTGAGTAGTCCTTGCCTTGAAGAATTATTTCTGTCGGGAAACCTTTGGAGAAGTCCATTTCAACACAGATTCGTGCGAAGGTGGAGCGGGATGGCTTGGAGTTCGGACTTCTACAGAGGAACTTGCTGAGGCCATTGCCAATAGATTTAAGCGACTCATCCCCCCATAAATGCAGGGGCAAGTATGGAAGTCTCACCCAGACTGGAGCTGAAGAGATACAATCCGTGGAAGGGTCGAAGGCAGGGGTCCATAGCTGCATGGACAGGCCTACTCTGCCCCAGAACCACGACCCGGAGTTAAACACCTTGTCTCTATCGCTTGTAGATTCGAAAACTACCACAAAAAACCCTTTTGCACAAGGGCAGGTAATGACTTCTCCTTCTAAGAGCGGGTACCATTCAGAAGAGATCCAGGAGAGCAGATCCGACAGATTGGGCCAATATCCATTAAACCTGCAAACTAGAGCGTGCCTGCTATAATGGAAAGCATGAGTTAGGGCTTCCTTCGACATTTGAATAGAAATTGTCGGAGCTTCTGGAACTACTGCATGCAGCCCGGATGGGCGGCCTTGATGAGAGGTAACCTCAGGAGCCATTGCATGCAAACCGGAGAGAATGCCCTGGCGTGAAGCCACCTCTTTAAAGGAGGGGGCCGAAGCTAGTGAGATTGCAGCTGACGGAGGAGCACTTGCATGAGAGAGCGGCCCGGAAGAGAGAGCCGTGACCGCAGGAAAAAGACCAGCAGCCGCCGTCGCAGCTGCACCAGGAGGGGCGTCTCCTTGCATTGCAAAGATCAAGGGGGCCGCCATTGGAGCTTGTCGAGCCTGTAGGAGATGCTATGCGCTAGAGGGTGGGAAGGGCAGGAGGCCGCAGGGCCAGTAGCCTGCGGGAGAACCAGGAGCGTGGTTTCGTGGAGCCCAACCTAGGTCAGGATCGCGTGAGCGATGTAACCTCCCGGTCCTTGGTTTGATTGTTGAGAAATCCTATCACCCTTTTTTTTTCCCATCCATAATGAAATTACATATTGTTATTATCTAAAGTTTTAAAATAAAATAGACAATTCTTTATATGCAAAAATAAGAGCTTACATATGTTTTTAGACAAAATATGTTAGAAGTTTTTATAATTATATATTATGTTATAAATACAGAATACTCTAATTTCTTTGAAAAATATTAAACTTAGCAAAAAACATTATCACTAATAGCCTCTTCCAAACCAACATTAGAGGGAACCAAGTCCTAATTTCCAAGCTCTATATCCTCTATTAGTTGGTGGACTACGTGTTCTTCCTTGAAATCTCCTTGAGCTGAGTTGATTGGCATCCTTTGATGGAGGCCCCTTACCGAGTTCATTTGCTCAAGTAAACAACCTTGTTTCTCAACATACTACATTAAGCTTTCAGAGTGACAATTTGTTGTTTTTGTTGCACATGTGTACTCATGATTGATGCAAATTGGGATATGGATTGATGCTCGTTTTCATGAACCTTTGTGGTTACCAAGAAGAGGGAAGTCCTATTGCACTGGATATATTTTTCGTGGTTTCACATAACTCTTCAATTTTTTTGTAATTTCTTGTAATCCATAGACACAACACATAGACAAGGGTACCAATCCAAAGCCAGATTCCACCCAAAGAACACCTAAAACGAGAAGGCAACCCCACAAATCCACAAAAACACCACTAGAACTCCATAAAATTCACAGTTCCCAAGGGATAAAAAGCTTGTCAAGCTTGAACATAACATAATTAGAAGGTCGAACCCACGAGAGGATCCCACATTGCTAGAGAATATATGCTTACTATGATCAAGACCCACATGACCAAAGTGATTGTAACCAAATTTTGACAGAGAGAGAATAAATTCTAGAAAACCTAATGTGCAAAAGGAATCCAACTAGTACTACAACACATGTAGGGATTTCCTGGAAATTGAATCCACCAAACCATAATTCCAAAAGACCATCTAGAGGATGAATATGTCTCTTACCAGGTGGTTGATGAATGGTTGAACCAAGCTCCTATCATCCCCTGCTTCATTTTCCCTTTTGTAGCTCCATTATCCCACCTTGGCAAAGATATCTTCTAATTGATGATTCAAGAATCCGCCTTTCCACGAATTTGAACATGAGAAGGGGGGTGTGCTGATCTCATCAAATTTAATCACCTCACTATGTGATTGAGAACAAGGGAGGCATGACATATGTTGATTTAATAAGTGGGTATGTGCCCTTCAGTTCATGAATATAAGGTTAAGGAATGACTTGACAACTTGAACTTTTGTCGATCCTTAGCACCCCATTTTCAAAACAATGGCCTCATTCGCGAGTGAGTCTGCTTGGGAGTTATGCTCCCTTGATATTTGAAAGAACAAAATGATGCACGAGCATCCTTCCACATCAGTAGATGCGCCAACAAGCCAACACATAGGCGTGCATTGAGGAAAGGGAGAGGCATAGACCCTCCCGTTTTTAAATTTGAAATATGATCATATATGGATTAGTGTTGTAAGGTTGAGTGAAAACCAAGCCATGCCTTTGTACATGCAGGGGATAAGGTTGTCTTTAATAGGCCCGAGTTGTATAGATCTTGAGCATGGCCTCAGATATGAGATATTGATGTTCATTCAATGTAATAGGTGAGGTTAGGTGAAGAGAGGACAAGCCCGTAGAGCCCCTCTTTTGTAAAGGAGATCTTTTGTATCAGATTTCATTAGGAAAGGAAGATTAGAATAGTTCTTGGGAGAGAGCTTGAGAGAGCTGAGACTTTGTTGTAGTCCAGCCTGCACATATTGTAATCAGATTTTCATATTAGTGAAAAAGACAACAATTTTCCTTGCATTTGATTGTTTATGTGTTTCATGAATGTATGTTGTAGGTGTATGATAGATTTCATCTGCAGTAGGAAGATATATTTCTCTATCTTTGTTGAGTTTGGAATATCATTCTGGATTCTTCAGGCGGTGCAAAGAGTGCACAACAAAACATTGGAGGTTCTGTAGCCAGTGTAAGGAGTGCGCATCTAAACTCTGTGGAGTTAGAAAAGAATGTGCTAGGAGGGCACACCATAACGATAACAACTCAAAGGAAACCTCAAGGTTGTTGAATACCTTAGAGGAGAAACTGTGTAGAGGAAGCACAGAGAGACAAAGTCACTGGGAACTCTGTAGAGCTCTGCCAGGTGGGCATTGAGCAGGTGCCAGTGTGCACAGGTGAACTCTATTTCAAGTTCTGAGAAGAGAAGTGTCGGAGGAGAAGACACTCAAAGAGTTGTTGAATACTCTGTAGAGCTTTGCCAAGTGGGCATCGAGCAGGTGCAAGTGTGCACAAGGAGAAATCTCTGTCGAGTTCAAGGAGAAGAGTATCAGAGGAAGATACTCATAGAGTTACTGAACACTCTATAGAAAACGCTCAACAAGGTGTGCTTTGAGCAAGAGGTTGCCAGGAGGGCACCAGAACCCTTTGAAGGGAGCAAAAGGGCCGAGACCCTTAGAAGACCGAGTAAACCAAAAATCTCATAAGAGATAGTGCAAGGAGTGCACAGGAGACAGAATTAGTCCAAGTCCCAAAGCTTAGGAGGAGAAACACAAGTCATGACCCAAGCAATCAGGGTCGCAACAGAAGGTTCAGAGGCTGAAACCTTTGAACACTTACAAATTTTCCCAATCTTGGGAGAACGAAGAAGCTCAGGAGGAGGAGCAATAACAGTTGTTAGATCAACTGTGGCAAGAAATCTAGACCATTGAATCCATGTCTAGATACCCCAAGGGAGCATGTTGAGGAAGAAATAGATCCCAACCATAGGATATGAGTGCAAAGGATCGATAATCGTTTGATCAAGGTAAAGTGCATGGGCCTTAACCCTTTGTGCGCACAGGAGAGCGGACTTGCCGAAGTCCCGAAGTGAACAGGGACCATCCATTGTCGAGGTTGATAGGTGGCGCAAGATCCACAACTCCGAAGCGAGAGCACTTCAAAAGTTTTGTGATCAAGGAGGAAGGTGAAATTGCCAAAGAGTCGAAGGCCGAAGAAAACCCAGGCCGTTGGTTGCCAGGAGATACGTGTCGACATATCTCAAACTTTGGATAAAGTCACTTCGAAGGATTTTGAGTGTGGAGTGTAACAAACTCCCAAATTCCTGAAGGTTGAAGCAGATCATAGCCGTCAGTTGCGGAGAGCATGTGGCGAGAGATTCGGAAGTCCAGAGGCTCATTGTTGTAAAAGGAAGTTGGCGTAGGTGGAGAAATCTGGACCGTCAGATCTAGAGGGACGCGTGGCAGAGATCTATGAACTTTGGGTGAAATCACTCCTGAAGGAACGAGTGCGTAGGAGTTTGAAACTTCGGAAGCTCGAATAGTTGAAGAAGATCTGGATCGTCAAATCCAGAGGGACGCGTGGCGAAAATTTGTCAACTTTGGGTGAAAGCACTCTGGGAGGAACGAGTGTGCAGGAGTCTGATGCTCCTGAAGCCCGAAGAGTCGAAGCGGATAGTGGCCATCATATCAAGGGGGAGACACGCGTCAAGAGATCATGTACTTCGGGAGGAAGCCAATGCGAGAGTTTGAAACTCCCGAAGCTCGAAGAGCCGAAGGCAATCGTGGTCGTTGATCCGTGGGAGGATACGTGTCAACAGATCGTGGACTTTGGGTGAAGGCGCTTTGGGCAAAAGCGAGCATAGAAAAGTTGAGACTCCCAGAAGGATGAAGTCCCGAAGTGGACGAGAGCCATTGATTTGAGGAAGACACGTGGAAAAAGATCTGCCATTTCGGAGAAAAGTCACTCTGAGAGAAAAATGAGTGTGTTGAACAAAAACTCCCGAAGGCTGGAGAGTCGGAGCTCATCTGAGCCATCTGTTTGCTAAGAACATGTGTCAACAGATCTTCCACTTCGGAAGATAGTCACTTCGGAGGAAGCAAGAGTGGAGAGTTTGAAACTCCCTAAGCTCGAAAGGACGAAATCAGTTGTAGCCGTTGATCAAGAGACATCGCCGAGGTCACCAGATCGACGATAGTGCTTAATTGCGGGGACAGAAAGTGATCGGGTTTTAAAAGCCTTAGAGCGGGCCGCAATGGAAACCACAATATTGCCAAAATGATATGTGGCAGCTAGTAGTGAATTGCGGGGATAAAAGTGGTGTGGTCTCAAATCACTCTAGGCCGCCCCACAATCACGTGATTACGTGAGGTCATCGCCTGAGGTCACATGTAGGAAAGGGCCTAGCAGAAGGAGCTAGTGCCCGCGAATTGAAAAGTGCCAAGAGCGCTAGAGAAAGGGCCCGCGTGTTCCACATGACCTGTGCCTTAGGAGAAAAGGGAGCCTGTATAAGTTGATTGGGGTTCAAGTAGGAGCTCGAAGAGTCGACCCGACTCCTTGATTTGAACAATCCTAGACTGGGAGGTCGCACAACCCCGAGAAGAGAAGGGGGGTCTGCATCACAGAATCCTTTAAAAGAAACACAAATTCTTTTGAGAGTAAGCAAGGATAGATGCTAATTTATTATTAGCTGGGATATATTTCAAAGCCATAAATTGGATAATTGTGCTTGAATTGCTTAAGACAATGAGATAGTGGATTCTTGAATCAACAACAATGCACAAACCCCAAAGAAAGACAAATGCCTTGACTTCGTTGTTGGTGGAATTTCCTAAACCCCATGCATAAGTTATTTTAATTTTTCCTTCAAGATCAATAATAACTCCGTGCTCTTATCACACACACACACACACACACATATAGCTAAACAAAAGACATATACATTTTATACCGCTTAGTCTAAACATTAGACTTTTTGGCATTAAGCATTAGACTTTTTCGCATTTTTACGGGTATATTTTTTGATTAGTTTTTCCTAAAATCCGGTTAAAAATTGTTGAAAGTCCAGATTTGAGTGATTTAGTCTATATAATTAAAATGCCCCAAATTTTTTTCAAGTGTTGAATCCATATATACATTAAAAATGTAATTTAAACAACATAAAGATGAAAGATTTAAATAACTTATACAATAAAATAAAATAATTTAAATAAATTTTAAATAACTATCCGTTTTTTTCAAATGATATCTTAGAAACTTTTGTTAATAAAATAATTTGAATAAATATTAGATAACTATTAGTTCTTTTAGCATGATATCTTAGGAATTTGAGTTATGATATCTTAGGAACTTGAGTTAATAAAATAATTTGAATAAATGTTAAATAACTATTAGTTCTCAGGCATTTGATAACTCAAATTTAGTTTTTATTACACAAAATTAAAAATCTCTAAAATCTATATATTATATCTTTAAAATTTATAATTTCAAAATAAATCAATATTTTCTAATTCCCAAAAAGGCAATAATATTTCAATGACAAACCCTTGAAAAAATTAATATAATGGGCTGATGTGGATGGAACGAAGATAAAGAGATGGAATAAATAAAATCAGAATTGTCAAATTCTCATTAAAAAACCGACCGTAATACTTGTCATGAAAAACGATTAAGTACCTTGCTGATGTGGACGGATTGAATATAGAGATTTTGTATAATGAGGTAAGTTACCGTGTTTTGTTTGTTTGTCCTGTAAGAAATAAGAAATTAATGAAACTTAAAATAAGAGGTTTAGAAGTGAATATTTGGTGGGCTGATCCTTCATGCACGGGGAGGACGCCGCTGCCGTCATCCTTTTCTTTTTCTGCAATTTGTTATTATATTGTCGATGAAAAATTAAAAAAAAAGAGGAAAACTCGAACAGGCAATTAACTTCTGCCGAACACATGCATGCAATAGCAGAGGTCAGGAATACTTCTAAGAACGTCCGGAGTTCGAATCGCGGACGGCCACGTCAAGTAAGTTTCACAGTCGGTTTTTGCCTTAAATTTTTTATCACGAACGGTGGCTTCCTTAAACAAACAGTCCCTGTCTACACGGAGGTTTTCGTACACAGGAGTGTGGATGCTTATGTAATCTTTGTAGGGAGGAGGGGGCCGTAGAGAAGATTTATTGAGATTTTGATTTTTTCATGGTAGAGAATTTTAAGAAGAAAAGGTATTTTGATCTCTACACGGAGGTTTTCGTACACAGAAGTGTGGATTGCTTATGTAATCTTTGTAGGGAGGAGGCGGCCGTAGAGAAGATTTATTGAGATTTTGATTTTTTCATGGTAGAGAATTTTAAGAAGAAAAGGTATTTTTATCTCCAGCCAGGTCTTCTGTCTAGAGATCGACATCGTTTTCCCGTGTTTTGAATTTTGTTTATTCGCCGAAAAAAGGATGCTGCAATTAAATTAAAGATCTTGCAATAGCTAGGTTTTTGTCTGTGGAATAATGTGAATTTTTCTGAGAATGTATTGGCTGGAAATCAGCTGTTTTGGTGTAAGCTAGGTTGTACAAACTGTTTTTTTTGGAATTTTATTTTTAGATAGACAATTTTTGCTATTATGTACTTTCTTATCTGCGGTAGAATAAAAGATTTAAAGCTCTTCATATCCCTCTTTTTATTTGTCCCAAAAAATAAAGAGAAAAACAGCAATAGATGTTTTAGTCTGCAGAAATCTGGTTTAAAGCAATCGCAGTTTTTATATTTGTTTTCTCCCCCGACTATATTTTTCTTCTGCAGCAGTGGATCGGTTTTTTCAGTTAGAAGCACTGTATTGTTTCTCACATTGCATGTTTGATGTAGGAAGTGCGAGTGATGGTATTCATTCACGAAACCTTCCGCTTTTCTCTGCAGAAATGGGGTATTCACTGCTGCAGCTTTTCGACGGTATTCACCAAGTCATTTATAGTAAATGGTCATTTAGATAGTTTAGATGAATATTTTGAACTCTAATAAAACAATTGATAAAGCTCCGTAGGATTTTTTCGTGCTGATTCATGTTAATTGGTTCTTTTTTAGGACCATTTGATGTTTTTGGATTGTAATTCTCCTGAATTAGATCAGTCGAACTTTTTGTGATCAAGGTCTCCATAATTGATGCAGAAGAAACGAGTAACCTTAGTTGATCGACCACTGCCCTCCAATCTGCAGGCAATGCACAGAATCGCATGTTGAATAGCTGGCAGGATTTGGCAAAAGATTTTCCTCAGGAAGGCCGTCTCATCCGCACAAGCAATGAATGAAATGCAGCAGTGTAGAGATTTTTCTGCTGATGATTTCTTATAACTACCATGTCTTCCAGTCCTCCAGGATTTGTAGGAATTTAAAACATGAATGTTGTGACTTTTGATGGGGTTACAGTATTTGATATGTTTAAATGAACAAGCATTGATAAATTATTTGTGAGCAAGGCAGCAGCAGTAGCAGCCACAGTTTAAGTTATTTACGGTGGGCTTGAAGTATATAATCCTCTATGCCATAGATCCACATAGCATTTCTGTTGACTTGAGTTATTGTTTTGCGGAGTTGGAGACAGTGTAGTTTGATGATTTTATCAATGGAGCGTTTCTCTACAAATCCATCGATGCAGTTCCTGCCTGTCTGCGGACTGTAAAATAAGGTTATTAAGGAGGACTTTGGGTGGATTTAAGTGACTATAATTAAGATTGTACTCTTTTCTTTGTCAAATCATCGGATTCAGAGTTTTGTTCTTAGCGGTCTAGAATCTGTTGACGGGGCTGTAAGAAAAGGTATGAAATATTTATCATGAACTTGACTGCTATGATGTTGAATCACTAGCGTGGCCTCAAAATACAAGAACTCTAGTAGCCGAGGCAGCTTGCAATAGTTGTAAAGTGAAAGGTTCTCGGGTTGACAGGTGCTCTGCTTGCAGATAAATCTGGGCATGCTGTTTGAGTTTTTAGGAAAAGATATTGACGTTGAAGCCTAGCAGCTGAACAGGATTACTTGTAAGCTGTTATTCTTTTGTTGGAATGATGAGTAGTCAGAAAGCGGATCGTTTATGGCATGGAGAATCAGCCATAGAACCTCATCATGCCGTCCAAGCTGTTTCTACCACTATTGCCTCTCAAATTTCTAATACCAGTAAATCTGAGGGTCCAACTTTTGCTAAGGACAACTCGTCTTTTCAACGTCTTGTGCCACAGGCAGTATCATCCGATTCCCCTGAACCAGTGGATTCTGGTCAAGAAAACCCCTTTCCTCGATTTTCATTATCATCTTCAAGTAAGAAACTGAACTCCAGTCCGATGTCCTCAAACATTATCCCTGCTTTGTCAAATGTTGTTAATCCCGAGAACATCTCTTCTACATCCTCGACATTTTGTACTGATCTACATTTTTCACCCTCCTCGATTTCACAACATCATCCACCTGGCATCCTGCCATTCCTCCCCCATCCATCAGAGTGTTCACTGCGGGCTTCTGTCATGCCGCCTTCTCAATCTGCATTTTCTCAGTCTCTATTTTCTGGTGATTACATGAAACAGAGCTATGGAGATACACATTCGGGGGATCCCTTGCAGGACATTTTCAACTTCCCTGATGTTGCTTCAGAATGTAGCCAGCGTAATCAGGGTGCCACCAGTAGTGGAATAGTTGGCCAAGGTCATACTGAACCGGATGAATGGCAAGATTGGCCAGAGCAACTGCCTTCTGATGATGACTCTTTGGTTGCCAATTGGACTGACCTCCTTGTTGTGGAAAGTGGTGAAGATCCTGGCTTGAATGTAGGTACCCTTTCCCTGTAAATCTTTATAATACAATTGCACTGAGGCAGTGGAAAGATGTTCTGCTTGCACTGTGTTGCCTCCAACCTGTTCGATTCCATTTTTATTTAAACTCGGTGATTGATTTTTCATTGTCTTATCTCAATCGTTGTACAGACAATATATCCGGCTGCAAAGTTGCCAACTACAGGTTCAATTTCACAACTCCATCAGGGGTTTTGTGCCCCTGCTGGAGGAAATCAATTCGCTTCAAGCTCCACATCATCTGGAACTGGGACTTCTAACAAGCAGCGGTTGAGATGGACTCCAGAACTCCATGAGCGATTTATCGAAGCTGTTAAGAAGCTACATGGTGCTGAGAGTGAGTAATTTATCTACTTTCAAAAGAGCAAAAGGTTGTATTTTGATTGCCTTTTCCTAGAAGCTAATTGATAGCTAGCCTGCGTAAGCCTGCTTATGAAATTGTCCTTGGCATGCAAAATCTACTCCAAAAGGAGTAGACAGTTGCATTTTGATTGTTTTTTCTCTAACTTAGTTGGTAACTTACCTGCTTATGAAATTCTCATCGACATCCAGAAGCAACTCCAAAAGGTGTTTTGAAGCTTATGAAGGTCGAGGGCTTGACAATATATCATGTGAAAAGCCACCTGCAGGTATGGTATTGAGACATTGATTCCTGTCTGGGTTTTTGCATTTATTGGAATTTATTCGATTCACAGGTCCTTTTCTGGGGAATAATTTGGGCTTGTTTTAACTTGCAGAAATATCGGATTGCTAAGTATATGCCAGATCAAGGAGAAGGTAAAACTGCATTTCTTTCTTTCACGTCATGATCAAACATATCCTTTTACTTTGTTAGCCAATTCTTTTTGTATATTAATCCTTACAATCTATCTTCTGTAGAATTTCTTTTTTGCTAGAGATTTCAGGGGCAAATCTTGACTGAAAACTTCTTAGTTGGATTTGCAAGAAATTGTCCATTCTTCTAAGTAATAGAAGCCCAAAGTTATTGTTGGGCAATTGCCTAGTTCTATGACAGCAGGTGCCCGGTTTGAATCCCCCTGGGTTAGGTGCACTAGTCTACACTGACGGGTTTACTAGGGATGCCATCCATGAATGTGGGGGGAAGCATCTCTTGGGTTTCTCCGTGAATTTTTCCTCGGAAAAAATGGAAGTTCAAAGTCATGGAAATGTGGTCCCCCTTCCCATGTCCATACATGGAAATGTTTCCACACTTCCAGTATGAAAACACATATGAAATGGCTGGGAAATACCTTGGAAATGTTTCTTATCTGTTTCTTGTATGTAACACTTAGGAAATCTGTTTGGGGCATTTCTTGGCTGTTTTTGTACATGAAGGGGGGGCTGACTGGTGTGGGACTTGTCTATAAAAGATAGAAGACAAAAACAGAAAACAAGGAAGAAAAAGGCAAATTCAGAATGTTTCATCTTATTTTCAAATTTCTTGTAATGTTTACGAGTATTTAAAGATTATTGTATAAAAATCTATGCCATTCCCCCAGTTCAATTTTTTTTTTTGAAATTGGCATTTCTGATACCAATAACTGTTCTAGACACCATATGCATTCCCAGTTCTAGGTGACATAGTTGTAGTCCAATACGATTGGAAACATGAAGTGTTAAAACCCAAGAAGTCGGCCAGATATGAGAATGTTGGTCTAGACTAAAAACGTTCATAAGTACTCATAGGTAAAAATCGATTATGCCTAACAATGAATTTAATTGGCTTGGTTTTAATTCCCAATTTAATGCCATTTGTCTCAAAAAAGACTTGGTTTGGTTTTAATTCCCAATTTAATACATTTGTCTCAAAAAACCATAGAAAAATTCTGATCTAAATGATGCAAGATGCCCCTCTTCTGGACAATAACATCCCTCTAGCAATTCAATATGGTAGGTAGTTTCATGGTGGTGTTTAGCAGCCAAATTTCATGTAGATTGGGCACATATGAGGTGGGTTTGTCTAAACTAAGTAGGTTGGGCAAGAGGGTGTCCAAATACTACTTTATTAGTATTAGTATAAATAACTGCTAATTTTCCTAATTTTTGCATCAATTCATGTCTTGTCAATAAATATTTCAGATACTACCGTGTGGTAAATAGGAAACTAAGCCTCATAAAGATGGTTGACCTCGAAGAGAAGGAAGGCGCTGCACATATAAGGAAGTTTTTGTTCATTCATTTCTGGAATCATGTTAGGCTATTTGCTTTGCAAGAAATCAAATGCCCAAATAAATGCTGTAGCAACTTTGATTTCAAAACAGAAAATGGGCAAGAAAAAGGGCAATCTATATATGTGCAATGTGGTGCTTAAGAAAGGAAACAACTTGTTTTTTGGAGAGAGAGAAGATAAGATAAGAGAAGATAATTTTATTAATGTCCACGAATGAGAAAATAGTAGGTCAATGGGACTAGAGAGTACAAACAATTGTAACAAGCTGTAAGAGTGCAAAAGGCTACTTCAAAATGCTGGAATATAAAAGACAAAACTACATTTATTGTGTCAGTGAATACATCACCGAGGCCCTGGAATACAACTTATCAACAATGTAGGGGACACTATTGGAAAACTTAAAAAATGCAAAGATATTTTTTTTTTCAATTTTTTAAACATCTAAAGCACAACATCATCAAACAAACACATTGCTACATAAATATGAAGATAAAACTGATATATAAGATGTATAAGATGTCAAGTGATACATCACACAATGACACATTGATACTAAATTTTGAAGTCCTAAGTCCTAAAAGGATGATACAAAACCATATCAAAACAAAAATAAATGTATCTAATGAGATGAATAATCATGAGGCATTTAGATACTACACTGATAAATGTACTAAGAAATCATCGATTCCAATTTTCCCCTACCCCCTTTACATGCAAAGATCACAACTCCTTTGGAAGCAAGAGGGGCAGGTTTAGTGTATCTAGGGGGGTAATATGGGGTATTTAGGGAGGTACCCAATGTGAATAATAATAGGGTTATGTATTGTTATGTATGAAGGCCATTTCTAGTAAATAAGGCCCATGTAATAGTGTGAAAGCAATAAAGATGAGAAGACTTACTAGAAGGTTCCTTCTCTAGAATGTTCTTAGGAGTTGGATAGTATTATATAAAGATGTGTAATGTAGTGTATCTAGGGGGGTAATATGGGGTACCTAGGGAGGTACCAATGGGAATAATAATAAGGTTATGTATTGTTATGTATGGAGGCCATTTCTAGTAAATAAGGCCCATGTAATAGTGTGAAAGCAATAAAGGTGAGAAGGCTTACTAGAAGGTTCCTTCTCTAGAATGTTCTTAGGAGGTAGATAGTATTATATAAAGAGGTATAAGCTATGTAATGAGACATGGTTGAAGAGCATTATATTTGGAGCTTTGCTCATTAGGAGGTTGCCCCCTCGAAGAGGCAAGTGAACAAGAGTAGATTCCTTCCATAAAACGATCAATTGTAAGGTGTTGCCCTACCTTAAGGTTTTTCTAGATAATTAAGGAGATTTTTTAAAACATTCTAGTAGGTGGAACCTTTTAGTAAGCCTTCTCACATTTATTGCTTTCACACTATTACATAGGCGTTATTTCTTAAAAGTGGCCTTCATACATAGAAATATCTATTATTATTTCAATTAGGTACCTCTCTAGGTACCCGATATTACCCCCCTAGGTATACTACAACAAGTGTTAGGCCTATGCTCGAGGTGGAAGGTGCAACTGCTAGGGCTGAGGTGGAGGGTGTTTGGGCTAAGGCGGAAGCTGAAGTGAGATGTCTTCTCCTTGCTGCCTATCAATGTGGAGGTGTTGGTTGCGACGCACTATCAATCTCCTCCTCCAAATGTGTCTCCATTGGAAGTGGAACATTCTCCTTTGATTCTTCCTCCTCCAACACATTGGCATCCCGCTCCAACTACTTAGGTGCCTCTTTATGACAAGCCTCTCGGCCTCCACCCTCCATGGATTCATGATGTCAATCGCTTCTACTTCATCCACAACCTGATATTGTAGTAGACATAGACCATGTTGTTGAGGCGACGAACTTATAACCTGTATGAGGGC
>ML777279.1:127465-140229 GCA_009831015.1 Picea engelmannii | reverse complement strand
GCTATGTCAAAATATACCCAATCTATTGGATGCCCTAAGATCTGAAGCAAGGCAGCAAGACTAAGAACCTTGAGGAGGGTGTGTAGATAAAACTCTTAAGAGGGTGCACTGAAAAGACTGGAAACTATGGTTTTAGAGTTTGTTGATCACAACCCACTGAAACCCTAAGAAGGGCATTGAGATATGATAACCCACGAACACATTTTTTTTTTTTTTCTAAAACTGGTGGATGGCTTCCTGTCTAATTCTTGACGTCGAGCAGAAGCTTGTTGAGATCCAGGCTCTGATACCAATTAATTTACATGCAGATATGAAAACTCAAACATAAAACTCAATGTGCAATCTAAGAACAAAGGAAAATAGAGGAAACAGAGCATAAACTAATGAGAGGCTAAGAACTTGGATAAAAAAAACCATCAACTCTATTATGAGAGAGAGGTGAGCCTTTTATAAGCAAGGTGAACTTTCACCTTCTCTTTATTAACACTTTACAATAAAGTTTGTTGAATCTAATAAAAATATTAAACATCTATTAAAGAGCGCCCTCCTCATAATGAGTGGTGCGCCTTTCTTGGTGGCCCAGTTGTAAAAATCCTACCTACATAAGAACCTGGTGGTTATACACCATCACTTGCACTAAAAGTCACATGAATTTGGACATTGTCTTTGGAGTACAAGTCTTTGAATTGATGTGACAACATCGTCTTACTTGTTTTGACATTAAGATTGCAAATGATTTTGATATTGTGTCTTAAACTATCCTCTTTAACTTGTAGTTATTATCGATATGACATTCATAATAATTCAAACTCCAAGCACAACCAGATAAGACAACACCATCATTTAAATATATTGCAAAACATGAACAAGAGTTATCAATATGCTTTAATATGTGTACTTTGTACAGTCGGGAATCATCCTTATCAAAGTCCTAAGACAACTTAATATGTGAAAGTCTAGGATATAACTTTCGTTCCTTTTTTCTTCCAAGGAAAACCCTCATGGTACCTCCCCGTGATCCATGGATGGTAAACAGTGTAAACTGTTAGCACTGATTATAAAGCCTAACCCTGAGGGGATCAAGAGAGTCGAGCCCATAACCCCACAAATTTTGGGGAGAGATCTCATGTTTGGTTCATGATCACTTGAGCTAACCCTTAAGGTTATATAACCATCATTCTTTGTGAAGACCTTCTAATCATTTACAAAGAAACTTTCTTTAAACTATTACAACTAAGAAATTACTTTGTTAGACAGTGAATTAAGTATCTCATTAATAGATATCTTTAGGAAGTGACTATCTCATTGAGAAATCCGTCCATTCATGTCACCAACATGATTTTCAGTAAAGTTGAAGAGAAAATAAGATCTTAAAGACAAAGTTGCAATACTAACGCCTAGCCCTTGAATTTAAATTAAAAAACATAATACTATTTGTTGAATGACAAAGGCAAATAAACTCATTTTTTACTTAATAGACATTAATTTGCTCTAAGTTTCACGTCAAAGCAATTAATTAAACTAGAACACTCAAACAACGCAAATTTCTACAAATGTTTTATGACGATTTATTCAACTTTAATAAACGATTCAAATATATTTATCATTAAACCAATGAAAAACATAATTATAAAATTTTTAAATACATAAAAATAAATTAATAATTTTTTTCCCAAAAACATTAAAGAAGATATAAAAACAAACAAATTAATAAAAATTCAAAACCTTTTGCCTGTGAGTCTAAAACTATAATTCCCGACATGGTGGGTACTAATAATAAAATTAAGTTATCCATATTCCCATTAGTTTACTTAATATAAGCATTGGAGTATGTAGCATATTCTATACTGATGATAACATGTTGGGAGATTAACATATTTTATATTGATTATAACATATTGGATTTGATAGGCTTTTTTTTTTTTCAACGAGAAAATGCGCTTTATATTCAAAAGGATATAAATGTGTACAATGCTAAATGGCTGGTCTATCACAAGAAAAACAAAATTGTGCCTATGTGTCAATACGATCCAAGCTGTTCAAGGTTGTATCTGATCACAACGTGACCAATCTATCCCATGGACTGGCATCCTTCAAGGCTAGAGCCTCTCAAAGGAGGATCCTTAAGGAGGGTCCCTCATTACCTTCTTCCCATCTAGTATAGCTAATGTGACCCGGAGGCAAAAACATCGCTTTTTTTGAGAGCACGTCCGCCTCAATATTTTCCTCCCTGTAAATGTGAGAAGAAGTGAGATGATGAATCTGTTGAGCCGCTTCACATGTTCGCTCCTTCCAGCTCGCCAGGTCCGCAACATGGAAGTCAGCACGTCCATTTAGCCAATCGATAATGAGCTTGGAATCACCAAGCAATAGGAGCTCATTGATGTGTAATCGGCTTGCCAGAATACAAGACGCCCACGCTGCCAAGAGCTCAGCCTTTGTGTTTGATCCAGTCCCGCAGTTTAGTGTCCACCGGAAACAAGTCTTGGGATTTAAAGTGATCATCCCGCCCGCCCCGCATAATAGGCCATCCTGTTGCGCTGCTCCGTCAAACCAGGCCACTACTTTATCTAGAGGGATGTTGAAGCTGACTCTGCATGGTTTTGTGATCAGTGTCTGCTTCCCGCTCACGGCCATCTCGGCAAAGATAGCGCTGGCCACTCTGTGTGTGGAAGGTGTCTTTTCATCGAATAATGCTTCATTCCTGTGCTTCCAAATATGCCAGCAGAGAAGTATTGGGAGCTTCAGCTGGTTCTTTGAGGCCCGCATCCAAATCTGAAAACACTGAGAGAGATTGTTACCTGTCCAATTTGATGTTTGCAGACGAATCGGTGTTAAAAAATGCCATACGGCTCTGGTGAAAGGGCATTCTATGAAAAGGTGAGTTGTTGTTTCATTATTTGTATTGCAGAGACAGCAAATGCTGGGCCCCGACCATCCCCGCGCTTGTAAATTCGGCCACAATAAAATTTTGTTTTCAAGTAAGAGCCAGATAAATAATTTTTGCTTGAGCGGGCAGTCACTCCTCCAGATCTGTCCGTGTCCACGCTCCAGAGATATGGTCCAGCACTTTGATGCTAAAGCATTATAGGCGTTTTTTACGGTGAGGACACCAGATCTGTCCCCACCCGTCCATATAAGCAAATATGGCCTGTCCTGTAATCGGATGCCTAAATCTCTAAGTCTCAGTGTATACCTGTCCCATTCAAAAGCAAGACCAGCGTCCAAACCAATCTCCTCACTACTGAGCCAGCGGTCGCTCAAAATACCCCCGCTAAGTGAAGAGATAAACTGATAAAGGAAGAACATATTTTTTTGGTGGAGGTGCTTCAGCAGTTCTGTGGACAACATGGCAAGCTTTCCCATTCCCAGCAAACTGTCTCGACCGACTTCGATCAGATATCCATTGCCAGGAGCCCACGTGAGCCAATGAAGAATGATAGGTAAGGTTGTTAATAGGTGTTTCCAGGTTTGAGATCCTGTTGTGGGTCTCTCAGTGGTTGATCTGAGCCAGAATAGTACCGGTATCTGAGGGAAATATTTTGCCTTGATAACCTTGCTCCAGATGCCCGGCTTCATAATAATTCGCCAGAGAGTGTTTGCCAAGAGTGCCCGGTTGAAAAAGGGCAGATTCCTAAGACCCCATCCGCCCATCTTCTTTGGTTTGGAAATGGTCTCCCAGTTGCAAAGATGATATCCAGTAGACTTACTGCCAGTCCATAGAAAGGAGAAAATAAGCTGACGGATAGAGCTAAGAATTTTAGCCGGGATTTTTGCAAGCGCCATCCAATAGACCGGAAGGCTTTCTAACACAGCTTTTATGAGGATGTATCTCCCTCCCATGGTGAGTAACTTGTTACACCAATGGTGAATCTTCCTGTCAAATTTATCAAGAAGCCAATGCCAATTATTGTTTGTATATCTGGTGGATTTGATGAAAAACCCAAGATAGGAGAAACCCTCCTGTAGGTCTGCTGCGTTGATACCATACAGATCTTTCAAATTTGTTAATAAAGGTTCCTGTGAATTCAAAGCAAGAAAGAGAGATTTTTGTAGATTGATCACCAGTCCAGAGGCTGCACGGAAAGTACTAATGATGGAGTGTATTAGGGACCATTCTTCAAAGCTGGCCTCTGTCAAGATTAGTACATCATCGACGAAAAGGATGTGTAGAATGTGTGTCAGCCCTGAGAAATTTACTCCAGTAAGTTTGCCCTCTGCTTGACTATGTTTGAGGAGAATGCTGAGCCCTTCAAGTATCATGATAAAAAGTAATGGTGATAGAGGGCATCCATGACGGAGCCCTCTCTCACATCGAAAAGAAATTGTGGGTTCCCCGTTGATCAGAACAGCCATAGATGTTGATGTAATCCAGCTTAAGATCCAATTGGTTGTGACTCACCCAAAGCCACTCTGCAAGAGAATAAGGTGTAAGAAGTTCTAGTTTACACAGTCAAATGCCTGCTTGAGATCCAGCTTGAGGAGTAAAGCTTGTTGTTTTCTGGATTTTATGGTGTGGATGCACTCCTGTGCTACACCAACTGCATCTAGAATCTGCCTACCTTTTAGGAATCCAAGTTGCTCCTCCGAAAGTGCTTTGGAGAGTATAGGGCGAATTATATTTGCGATAATCTTTGAAATTAGTTTATAGCATAGATTGCAAAGTGAAATGGGACGGTAATCTTTGAAGTGCTTAGGTAGATTGGATTTTGGAATCAAGACAAGATAGGTGCTGTTTAGCTGTGGGTTAATCACACCTCTTGTGTGAGCATCCTCCACGACATCCAGCAAATCCTGTCCCATAATATCAAAAAAATGAATGTATAGTTCAACCGACCATCTGTCAGGTCCCGGGCTCTTCTCTTTTTTGAAGCCCTTGAGCACTGCCAAAATTTCCTCCTTTGTACAGGGGGATTCCAGGGCTAAAACCTCCTCTGTTGTTACCATGCTAGGGAAGCGGCTAGCTAATTCCATCTGTGCCGTGAGACTTGGTGCAATGGGGACCTGAAAAAAAGCTTTATAATGGTGAGCAGCGGCCTCTTTAATGGTTTCCTGTGCATGAATTTTGGTGCCGTCCTCCGCTTCAATGTCCCACATCTGTTTCTTTGATCTATGAGCACTAGCAAATTTATGGAAGAATCGGGTATTTTTGTCTCCACCTTCGAGCCAGAGCATCCTGCTCTTTAAGCGCCACCTCTCCTCATCTTCACGCAGGAAAATGGCTCGGGCCTTCTCCAGCTCATTGATTCTACTGTTGATATTTGATATAGCATGGTTGTGTAGTTGTAAACAGAGTAGTGTGGCCAGTTCCTCATCTATTTTATTTATAATTGCTTGCTCCTCACGTTTTTTGTTTTTTAGCCATATGGCTGTGTGCTGCTTTAATTTGGCTAATTTTCTTGCCAAGTTTCCTTGCGGATCACCAGGCACCGATACAGAACAGTCCTCCCAAGTTGTTCTGACCAATCTGTTAAAAGAGATTTCCTTTAGCCATAACGGATTTAGTTTGAAAGGCTGACCTGCCCCATAGCGACCCATGCCTATCTGAAGACATATCGTTGCATGGTCCGAAAGATATGGTAAATTTACCCAAGCACAAGAAACACGAGATGGTGTAAGTACTTCTGCAGAGATAAGGAATTTGTCTAAACGCTTGGCAATGCTATCCAGACCAGGTCTACCATTCCGCCAGGTGGGTAAGAGCTCGGTCGGTTTCATATCAACCAAGTTATTCTTGAAAAACAATTGTTTATAGTAGCTCATGTGAGGATCAGTATGTGCTTTTTGACCCCATGTCTCCAAAGGGCTGGTGGTGATATTAAGATCTCCTTCTAAGATAAGGTTGTTGGCAGCCAAGAGTCTGAGAGTATCTAGACGCTCCCAGAAGGCCTTGTGGTCAGTGCACGGACTGTATACATTGAGAAAGTTGAAAGAAGACTTTAGTTCAAAGCTGTAACCTGATAGAAGAATCCCTCCAGGGCTGAGCATCGACTGGAGATCAAAGAGAGAAGGGTCCCACGCGACCAGAAGTCCACCTGAGGTGCCCACCGAGCTTGCCGCGCAGGTCAGCCAGTTTGGTCTGAGTTTTTGTATGAAATCTCGGGCAGCAGAGGCAATCACAAGAGTTTCTTGCAGAAAGATCATGGATGGGTGTATCTGATCCAAGAGTCTTCACAAAGAGGCAAATTTCAGGGCTCCTCCAACCCCTCTTATGTTGAGGGACAATAGGATCATGGATCACCCCTGGCTAGGGCTTTTATACCTCTAAGCGCCCCTTTATTTGTGACTGATGCAGAGTTTCCCGTAGCTTTCAAACCAGACAGTGTTTTCTTGCGCGCACTGCGAGTTTTCAATGGTGAAAGTTCATGACCAATACCCCTGGACCAGTGAGGGTCAGGATCTGATGAAGTGGGTAAGTGTGAAGAGGATGGTTGGTCCAGTGGAGGTATATTGGGTTGTATTATAGAGTTCCCAAGATAGGTATGGATGGGTATTGAGTCAAAAGGTAGAGAGTGTGCTGGGGTGGCTGTCGGGAACAAGGTTTCAAGTTGTGTTTCAGATTGACTCGGTTCAATATATCCAGGTAATGTAAGGGGGTCTGGAGAAACATCAATTGATGGGGATTCCGGAACCAAGGTGGGTGGATCTAGTTGTGAAAGGTGTGTATCCGATGTTGGATAAGGAATGGAGTCACAGTCTGTTTGGTTAAGCCCAGTTAAGGGGGGAGAAGATGTATGGTCAGACATGACCGAGGCCGTGGCCTTTTCTCCAGAAGCCAGAAATATATTCTCTTGCTCAACAATGTACAATCTGTCCCAAGTAGAGAAAGTATTATAGAGTGAGGGACAAAGTAAATGGATCTTACCCACTAGTGAGTCATCAGTTGGTCTTGAAGCTTGTCCAAGGTTTGGTGCTAACTGTTCAGCATATTGGTTGGGTGAAGAGATGTAGCCATCAAAATTTGGCTCCTCTGCAGGATCCATTTCAATGTTCGGTCGAGGAAACTTGTGGCAGTCCCTTCTCAAGTGCCTTGTTCTGCGGCAGAAGGAGCAACAGAAAGGTATGCCAAGAAAGTCCAGGCGCTGTGTGATCAATTGATTGCGCCAGTCAATTTCTAGGATTTCAAGAAGTCCGGCTTGTATATCAATCTCCACGTAGATCTTAGCCATTCTTCTGTCTGTCCCTGCTAGACCGTTTGCATCCACACTTAAAAAACGCCCTAAGGAGGACCCAATAAGTTCAAGCGCTGGTTTGTTCCAAAGTTGTAGTGGGAGTCCAGGTAGCAGGACCCAGACATGACGGTGACTGAAGAACTCTGTTGCAGGATTAAATCCGAGCCTCCATCTTTTGAGCATGAGACTACCCTCATTGATCGGCCAGAAACCGTCCAGGATAAGTGTCGAATCCTCTGGTTTGTTAAAAATAAAGCCTAACCAACCTTGTTGCAGCAGAAGTATCTTGGGGAGGTAACCCAGTATCGGTTTCCAGTGGATAGCTATCCAGGCATCCACATTTTGCTTGCACTTTTCTTTGTAGGCCAGCCTGCCAACCAGGCTTAATAAGTGTTAAGCATAAGAGTATGATATTCCACTCCTTATCCATATCAATGATAATGATAAATGAAAAAATAAATTATTAAGAAATTGGTGACAAATTTTACAATGTGGTATTTTATTTTGTTTTTGTTTTTTAATTGTGGTATATTTTTTTAATGGTTGAAATTTTTTTGGAGTATTTTATTTATATTTATTTAGTATTTATTAGTCTTTGTTGTAGGCGCAAAGGGACTATAGCGATCGATAAATCGTTGACTTCATATTAACCTGTTCTTTGATCACAAATATTTCCATATTATCTATTGTTGGAACAAGGGAACTGAAAACATCGATTTTTATATAAAAAAAAAGTATTATATTTGTCATGATATGATTGGAGGTCTTATTGTCGGCTTCGCTATTCCTAATGTTATATATGTTGGCATATCCAAAGTATTTGATCGTATATGGTCTTTTTTGAATCATATATTTTGTTATGCATTCGTCAATGGTGGATTAATGCTAGCATTAATTCGAATGTTTGGTTTAGCATTTTATGCTAGGTAAATTTATGGCAATGTTAGATATGGTGGCATATCCAAAGTTTGGCTTTCCAAAACATTTTGTGGTGTTCGAACTATTGTTACAAAAAATATAATTTTTCTTTTTGGGATACATTAGAGTCCTGTCACATTGAATTTTTTTCTTAAATGTTTACAGTGCATTTGTGACAGACTTAAATGTTTAACTAACAGGCTTGGTAGTGTTGAATGGTTACTTAACAGGCTTGTTACAGGACATTTTCTTTTGTTTTTAAATTTTTTATGCTCCAACGGCGTTGTTGGTTCGGTGGTCCATGCTTGCTTATTGCATGCCATTGATTTCTTATTTGCATGTTGTTGTTGTTCTTTCTTGTCTGTTCGTGTTGTTGCAGTTTGGACGTTTGGGTTTCTACAATCGCGATTGGAACATCATCGTTCCTAGGGGGTGGTTGTTGCTTGCTTCTTTCTTCGTTGTATGTTGTTTATTGTTGCTTGATTCGACTTTGGAGGGTATCGGTCATACGCCTGCAGTTGGGCCTTTAGTGCTTCTTAGTTGGGTTCTTGTTTGGTGCGTGTTCTTGTTTGGCCAGGGTTTGCAAATGTTGGGATGCTGCATCTGCGGTTGGATCTTTGGTCACATTTTGTTTAGCAGTGCAGTTTGCATAGAATACTATTAAGATAAAATAACAGACTAAAGAATTGCAAGCGGTGTAAATCGCATCTGTTACACGTTGAAGCAAAGTTTGTTGGCCTCAAAACATATTTGATGGCTACCGATGCTTTTTACATGGATTATGTGTTACTATGGTTTTATAGTTATGACAATGGCTTTTGTTGTGTGGGAGATATAGTTGTTCTCTCCCTTTTACTTTCCTGTTGTAAACTGCGTTTGACTCTAGTTTTTCGCGTTTATGTGGTCATTCCGAGCGACCGTTGTTCGGTTGCATAGTTGGCCACTTTTATGGACGCGAATTCGCGAATAGGTTCTATCGGACTATGACAGGTCGTGTTCGGTGTATACATTAGTTTTCCCGAATTAGTTTTCTTTAAAAGAATCATGGGCAGGAGAATGCAATTTATGAAATTATAGGTTTCCTGGACAGCGGAGCCGTTATCCCATACTTAGCCAGTTTTTGCATCGTGGGTTGACGGGGTAGGCGGCTGAAAATTAACAATCGGAGAGTTTTACGATATACAAATTGACAATTGGTTTGCAGCGAGAGTTTCACGATCATTCCGACCGATCGCAGTTGGGTTCCATACTTAGCCAGTATTATGGACGCGCCTTTGCAAATAGGTTGTATCAAACTATGGTGTATACATTAGCATTTCTGAATTAGTTTTCTTTAACATTAGGGCTCCTGGACAGAAAACATTGAAATTTATCAAATTATAGGTTTCCTAGATAGCATAGATTAAACATAGGAAATATGTAATTTTATAGAGTAGATATATACAGCCTGCACAGAGTCATCATCCCATACTTAATTAGTTCTTGCATCGCGTGTTGTCAGGGTAGGCGGCTGAAAATTGACAATCGGAGACTTCAGCGATATAGAAATTGACAATCGGACTTGCGAACTATTTGAATTTGAAGGCCGTCATGTCCAAAAAAGTTAACATTGTCGAAATAGTTTACTTTATGTGTGTTTTACATACCCTGGTGGACAAATAACAGACACAAAAAAATAGTGAACATTTTTTGGATCGCGGGTTCTTAGGATGGCGGGCTCTAGGTTTAGTCCCTGTTGTTCTGTGTCCTACAAATAGCACGGACAGTTCCGCAATATACAAAATGAATATCGGGCTTGTGCACTATTTGAATTTCAAGGGCTCCTACAAAACAACTATCATTCTCGAATTACTTTTCTTTGCATACATTTTACATACGCTCGTTAACAAAAACAGAACAATAGTAGTAATGTCTGTTACATAGGGCTCCATCCCCGCTACCTTCTGCGCTTCCCAATACACATTAAATATGCTTTGAAAAGTTAGAACCAAGCAGACAAGTTCGAAAAGATGGGCTTTAATAATTGGAAAGCTCAAGGACATCTCCAATTAAAATGAATAGACAACCAAATATTATGGGATCTGGTAATTTTTTTTGCCTGCATTTTAAATTTACGATTTTTTTTTTTCCTTAAGTAGTTTTAGTTTTGTTCAAAGCTTCAGCATAGTTCACGAACATTTCGGCGACAGAGACCTTGATGTCATGTCCCTCTTTAATATTGTGCATTTTGAAATGATGGCCTTTAATAATTGGAGGACATCCCCAATTAAAATGAATAGACAGGCAAATATTATGGGATCTAGTAATTTCTTTTTGCCTACATTTTGAATTTGCGAAATACTTTTTATTTTGTTTTTTGCTTGTGCAGTTTTAGTTTTCTTAAAAGCTTCGGCAAAGTTCACGAACTTGTCACCCATAGAGGCGTTGACGTCATGTCCCTCTTTAATATTGTGCATATCTTAGATGTCAGATTTCAAAATCTGCTCGGATATGGGAATTTTAATATGTGCTGGTAGTCACTATTGAGCGTACATATTCAAAAAGATTGGCATTAATAAGTGAAAATATCGAGAACATTTGTCATTAAAACGAATCAACACAAAATCTACGGCAGACCATCCAGCCTTGCTTTTAAATACTTATTGCCATTTCTCTCTATGATCAAAGAGTTGTGCTTTAGGGTGCCTTCATTCTAATGTTCCTGGTCATGCACATGTAAGACAACTTAGAGATGTGATTGACGAGTAGATGAAAGAATAGAGCCTGGTTTTATGTGACATGAGCTTTGAGTAAAAACAAAACTATGTTATACAAAGAGAAACTCAGAGAGGATGGAAAAAACAGAACAAGTATGTTCTGGTTGGTGTTCTCCCTGTGTTCGATGCTTTGGTTCGTAGAAAATGTTGGCTAGAGATTTGTTGGTTGAACTTCTTTGTTTTATTGCTGGGAATTGTAATGGATTTTGAGGTCGGGTGCAAAATAGTTCTTCGTTTAAGTATATAACTTCTTCCAACAACACAGATTTGGCAAGTGTATTGAGTTGTATAGATTGCACAAGTATTTGTCTACCTCGGAGGCGGGTAGCAGAAACTGTATGAGTGGATAAAATGACATATTATCAGTGCAAAATTTTCTATTTCATAATATGATGACCTACATGTGGGTCTGGTAGCCGACTTGACAGAAATCTATGTTCTTTGTGAAAGTTTTTTCGGTTTCCTCTGGATGTAGTTGCAGAATCTACGTATTTGGCATCACCTCTGAACATTCCAGACCTTTCTATGGGCTGCCATATCTCCATGGCTATGAAGAAAGATATATTCTGATGCCATCTGCAGCATTTGATACACTTGCTAGACATGTTCTGGTGCATTATGCAACATTTGATGCACTTGCCACACCTCTACTGCTCGAAGAAGTTATGTACCTCAAAAAAGTTGTTTTTTGCATCTGGGTTGGACGTTCCTTCTAATTTAGTGTAATAAAGCAAAGAAGTTCCACATACAAATCCTCAGGCAGGCATCTCAACCAAATAGATGATCGAATATAGGGAGAATACCAGTCAGTACGTACTTGAATTATTTTTCGTTGCTTTAGTTGTTGTGACATAGAACGACTCCTTCCACTTTGAAATCGGTTTGAATGGCATTTGTAAGTTGTCTCGGATGTCAAGGGTCAGGAACATTGCAAGCAAAGCACCCTAAACCCCAACTTTTCGACAGCAGAGGGAAATTAATACTTGACAAAGAATGGAATGTTGAAGAAACAGGCATTGCAAGCAGGCCATATCTGGAAGAGAGAAGATATTCAAAAAAGTGGGATAGATGTACTTGGCAACACCGATTAAGTACAAAACTGTGAAGAAGCTTCATCAATGTACATATTTTAAATTGGTCGACAGTAGGCAAAATCGCAATCGTTGTGGAAAATAGCCTCGGCTGTATTTTGTAACCCACCTTATTTGAATATAGAATAATTTTGGTTTATTTTTTAACAATATTTTCCAATTTCTGGTATTTGTTTTAATTGTATTTTCTACCTTCTTCCCCTGTGTGGTTAAACATGAAACACAAGGTTTTGTTTCTGCTGCCCAGTACTTCAATCTAAATAAAACCTGGCATGTTCTTTGTTTACATTTTACATGTAAGAATAAATTTTCATAGGCCATACTTATGTGGCGACGACCCTGTATTTAAAGAAAGAAATTGGAGGACCCATGTTGCTCCCATTCTTTGGGTTCCGTGAATAGAATTAATAATGAGTAACGACAAGGCGGTTGAACTGTTGACGCAATGTTCCTGTGAAGTTTGTTGGATATATTGCAGCTTCTTCTATTTGATAATATCCGGACATATACACTAATATCAGTAGTATTGGAATAAATACAAAAAAACTTCCTCTTCGGCAAAGCTTAGGCAATTATGTTTAGGTTTGTTGTATTAAACAACTATGTCCATTGTTCCGTCATATACATCTTCCAGCCTAAGAACTTCCGTAATCTGCAATTTATGCTTTAATTACTTAAAAGTCGCACCAAATTTTGATTGCATTTAATTTAATTTAGATATTGATGTTTATGGAGAGTCGGCGTTTGCTGATCTCATTGCAACGAATACAAGATGAATAGATGATAAGGAGTTTATGTCGTTGAGACCACAATGCAAATTCATGTTT
>ML777279.1:74992-109510 GCA_009831015.1 Picea engelmannii | reverse complement strand
TTAATTGATGAAATAAAGTTATATATAAAACTAAAAATGGAATATCCATTCCTCATTGTGAAATGATTAAGAACTTTAGAGTGTTGAATTTGAATACCTTTTACATTTATAAAAGGTGTATAAAAAGACAATAAAGTTTTTTTATTTTTTATTGTGACATGTAATTTTTTGGAAATTCATGAGGTATTTCTTTTCATTTTAAAGATAACACTAGGGTAATCTAAATTTTCAAAGTTTAAAGTTAGGTTAATATCTCAACAACGAGTAAGCATGTCACATAACAAGATTTCAATTAAAGAAGAGAAAACAATATTCTATTTTAACAACTCAAACTATACTTAATTAACAACACATTCATATTTTCTACAAAATAAAGAAAACTATTATATATATATATATATAAATTATTTTGCTAAAAAAAATATGATATCTTTTTTCTCAAGAGAAATTAACTCAATTTTATAAAAGGTATAAAATCGTTTACAATACGCAGAAACCAGACAAAAATCCGGTTTGGTAGCGAGAATCTGCTCGGATCGGGACTTGCAAAATAATAAAAACAATGCTACTAGGGAACCAGAGTCCAGAATCATCACTGCAATCACAAAGAAAACTAAAAATCTCAAATACATTCCTTATATAGACAATTGCCCGATGAAGAGAACTAAAACCACGCCAAGAGACACCTGCCTCCATCGCCCTCATGTTCAGTCAATCGCCCAAAGAAGTAGATCTGCCACCACGGCAAATGGAGCCTGCCTCCATCGCCGAACAAGCAGACAGGTGCAAGCAGAACCCGATGCACTCTGAGCTTATATCGGTGCAGCGAACTTGTTTTAAAATTCGAAGAGATTGATGGAGGAAATCGGGCTCTCATGTCCTCTGTCACAGTGATAAATAGAAAGTCTACCCACCACCTGACTGAGAGCTCTCTTTGAGAGAGCATCTGCCTCATAATTGAAAGATCTGGGGAGATGGCGGAAGGAGATGTCAGTGAAGGAGAGAGCCAGCTATTGCGTTTTAAGTTTCCAGCCTTCCACGTGGATGGATTGGAGGTTGCACTTACGATTAATCCAGTCAATGATAACTTTTGAGTCGCCTATGACCTGAAGGTGATCTAGGGACCAAAAGGATGCCAGCGTAAGTGTAGCCCATAAGCCCATAAGCTCGGCTTTGGTATTAGTACCCCTACCACAACTTAGAAACCACTTTGTAGTCCTCTCTGGGTGCGATTTGAAAGTGCCTCCAGCACCACAGCATGATCCAGAAGACTGTGTCGCTCCGTCAAAATAAGCCACAGAGTAGCCTTCCGACAAGATAGAATCAACCGCTTTGTAAAGATGTGCCTTGACTGAAGACTGGTGCCAGTGGAAAGAGGCTTGTGTTCTGTGGCAGACCGCCCGAAGGGAAGGAGAAGCGTCCTCAAAGAGAGCCTTGTTGCACTCTAACCAAATATGCCAGCTAACGAGAACTGCCAGTGTAGAAGGCGCAGCTATAACCATATGATATCTATTATAACCATGACAATATATTGTTAGCATGCACTAGCGAATAACAACTAGTAATAATTGTCATCAATATTAATTGAGGATAAATTTTCCCGCTATAATATAACAATGACAATACCCTCTCATGTTTTTATCATTGAAAACAAATGCATGGTCCCCTCCTTTTTCAAAGTTCATGAATTTATGCACTTCTATCTCATAGAAGTTCATAGTCCTTGTTCATTTATTTGACATAAGTTGAGGGTAGGGAAAAGGGCCCACCAGAAGTGGCTAGGTAACTTTCTTTTGGAAATTTTACTGTTGAGTGGTCTATAAACTTTTGGGAGAAGAGTTTGAAAGAAGTAACACGTTTTACAATTTAAAGGAGGGATGGCCTATGCTTGCTTTTTTTTTTTTTTAATTTGATATTTAATAAATATTAAAAATACAATGTAATATAATATAATAAAAATTTAAATATAAAAAATATAATAAAAATATTATTATATGTTTTTTATTTATTTTTAATCATATTTTAATTAATAAATTTACAATTAATATAAATTTATGTTAATTTTAATATATAATAAAAATTTGTATTATATAAAGTTATAACTATATTAAATAATGAAATTACATATTATTATTATCTAAAGTTTTAAAATAAAATAGACAATTCTTTATATGCAAAAATAAGAGCTTACATATGTTTTTAGACAAAATATGTTAGAAGTTTTTATAATTATATATTATGTTATAAATATAGAATACTCTAATTTCTTTGAAAAACATTAAACTTAGCAAAAAACATTATTACTAATAGCCTTTTCCAAACTAACATTAGAGGGAGCCAAGTCCTAATTTCCAAGTTCTATATCCTCTATTAGTTGGTGGACTACATGTTTTTCCTTGAAATCTCCTTGAGCTGAGTTGATTGGCATCCTTTGATGGAGGCCCCTTACTGAGTTCATTTGCTCAAGTAAACAACCTTGTTTCTCAACATACTACATTAAGCTTTCAAAGTGACAATTTGTTGTTTTTGTTGCACACGTACACTCATGATTGATGTAAATTGGGATATGGATTGATGCTCGTTTTCATGAACCTTTGTGGTTACCGAGAAGAGGGAAGTCCTATTGCACTGGATATATTTTTCGTGGTTTCACATAACTCTTCAATTTTTTTCTAATTCCTTGTAATCCATAGAGACAACACATAGACAAGGGTACCAATCCAAAGCCAGATTCCACCCAAAGAACAACTAAAACAAGAAGGCAACCCCACAAATCCACAAAAACACCATTAGAACTCCATAAAATTCACAGTTCCCAGGGGATAAAAAGCTTGTCAAGCTTGAACATAACATAATTAGAAGGTCGAACCCACGAGAGGATCCCACATTGCTAGAGAATATATGCTTACTATGATCGAGACCCACATGACCAAAGTGATTGTAACCAAATTTTGACAGAGAGAGAATAAACTCTAGAAAACCCAATGTGCAAAAGGAATCCAACTAGTACTACAACACACGTAGGGCTTTCCTGGAAATTGAATCCACCAAACCATAATTCCAAAAGACCATCTAGAGGATGAATATGTCTCTTACCAGGTGGTTGACGAATGGTTGAACCAAGCTCCTATCATCCCCTGCTTCATTTTCCCTTTTGTAGCTCCATTATCCCACCTTGGCAAAGATATCTTCTAATTGATGATTCAAGAATCCGCCTTTCCACGAATTTGAACATGCGAAGGGGTGTGTGCTGATCTCATCAAATTTAATCACCTCACTATGTGATTGGGAACAAGGGAGGCATGACATATGCTGATTTAATAAGTGGGTATGTGCCCTTCAGTTCATGAATATAAGGTTAAGGAATGACTTGACAACTTGAACTTTTGTCAATCCTTAGCACCCCATTTTCAAAACAATGGCCTCATTGGCGAGTGAGTCTGCTTGGGAGTTATGCTCCCTTGATATTTGAAAGAACGAAATGATGCAAGAGCATCCTTCCACATCAGTAGATGCGCCAACAAGCCAACACATAGGTGCACATTGGGGAAAGGGAGAGGCACAAACCCTCCCATTTTTAAATTTGAAATATGATCATATATGAATTAGTGTTGTAAGGTTGAGTGAAAACCAAGCCATGCCTTTGTACATGAAGGGGATAAGGTTGCCTTTAATAGGCCTGAGTTGTACAGATCTTTAGCATGGCCTCAGATCTGAGATATTGATGTCCATTCAATGTAATAGGTGAGGTTAGGTGAAGAGAGGATAAGCCCGTAGAGCCCCTCTTTTGTAAAGGAGATCTTTTGTATCAGATTTCATTAGGAAAGAAAGATTAGAATAGTTCTTGGGAGAGAGCTTGAGAGAGCTGAGACTCTGTTGTAGTTCAGCCTGCACATATTGTAATCAGATTTTCATATTAGTGAAAAAGACAACAATTTTCCTTGCATTTGATTGTTTATGTGTTTCATGAATGTATGTTGTAGGTGTATGATAGATTTCATCTGCAGTAGGAAGATATATTTCTCTATCTTTGTTGAGTTTGGAATATCATTCTGGATTCTTCAGGCGGTGCAAAGAGTGCACAACAAAACATTGGAGGTTCTGTAGCCAGTGTAAGGAGTGCGCATCTAAACTCTGTGGAGTTAGAAAAGAATGTGCTAGGAGGGCACACCATAACGATAACAACTCAAAGGAAACCTCAAGGTTGTTGAATACCTTAGAGGAGAAACTGTGTAGAGGAAGCACAGAGAGACAAAGTCACTGGGAACTCTGTAGAGCTCTGCCAGGTGGGCATTGAGCAGGTGCCAGTGTGCACAGGTGAACTCTATTTCAAGTTCTGAGAAGAGAAGTGTCGGAGGAGAAGACACTCAAAGAGTTGTTGAATACTCTGTAGAGCTTTGCCAAGTGGGCATCGAGCAGGTGCAAGTGTGCACAAGGAGAAATCTCTGTCGAGTTCAAGGAGAAGAGTATCAGAGGAAGATACTCATAGAGTTACTGAACACTCTATAGAAAACGCTCAACAAGGTGTGCTTTGAGCAAGAGGTTGCCAGGAGGGCACCAGAACCCTTTGAAGGGAGCAAAAGGGCCGAGACCCTTAGAAGACCGAGTAAACCAAAAATCTCATAAGAGATAGTGCAAGGAGTGCACAGGAGACAGAATTAGTCCAAGTCCCAAAGCTTAGGAGGAGAAACACAAGTCATGACCCAAGCAATCAGGGTCGCAACAGAAGGTTCAGAGGCTGAAACCTTTGAACACTTACAAATTTTCCCAATCTTGGGAGAACGAAGAAGCTCAGGAGGAGGAGCAATAACAGTTGTTAGATCAACTGTGGCAAGAAATCTAGACCATTGAATCCATGTCTAGATACCCCAAGGGAGCATGTTGAGGAAGAAATAGATCCCAACCATAGGATATGAGTGCAAAGGATCGATAATCGTTTGATCAAGGTAAAGTGCATGGGCCTTAACCCTTTGTGCGCACAGGAGAGCGGACTTGCCGAAGTCCCGAAGTGAACAGGGACCATCCATTGTCGAGGTTGATAGGTGGCGCAAGATCCACAACTCCGAAGCGAGAGCACTTCAAAAGTTTTGTGATCAAGGAGGAAGGTGAAATTGCCAAAGAGTCGAAGGCCGAAGAAAACCCAGGCCGTTGGTTGCCAGGAGATACGTGTCGACATATCTCAAACTTTGGATAAAGTCACTTCGAAGGATTTTGAGTGTGGAGTGTAACAAACTCCCAAATTCCTGAAGGTTGAAGCAGATCATAGCCGTCAGTTGCGGAGAGCATGTGGCGAGAGATTCGGAAGTCCAGAGGCTCATTGTTGTAAAAGGAAGTTGGCGTAGGTGGAGAAATCTGGACCGTCAGATCTAGAGGGACGCGTGGCAGAGATCTATGAACTTTGGGTGAAATCACTCCTGAAGGAACGAGTGCGTAGGAGTTTGAAACTTCGGAAGCTCGAATAGTTGAAGAAGATCTGGATCGTCAAATCCAGAGGGACGCGTGGCGAAAATTTGTCAACTTTGGGTGAAAGCACTCTGGGAGGAACGAGTGTGCAGGAGTCTGATGCTCCTGAAGCCCGAAGAGTCGAAGCGGATAGTGGCCATCATATCAAGGGGGAGACACGCGTCAAGAGATCATGTACTTCGGGAGGAAGCCAATGCGAGAGTTTGAAACTCCCGAAGCTCGAAGAGCCGAAGGCAATCGTGGTCGTTGATCCGTGGGAGGATACGTGTCAACAGATCGTGGACTTTGGGTGAAGGCGCTTTGGGCAAAAGCGAGCATAGAAAAGTTGAGACTCCCAGAAGGATGAAGTCCCGAAGTGGACGAGAGCCATTGATTTGAGGAAGACACGTGGAAAAAGATCTGCCATTTCGGAGAAAAGTCACTCTGAGAGAAAAATGAGTGTGTTGAACAAAAACTCCCGAAGGCTGGAGAGTCGGAGCTCATCTGAGCCATCTGTTTGCTAAGAACATGTGTCAACAGATCTTCCACTTCGGAAGATAGTCACTTCGGAGGAAGCAAGAGTGGAGAGTTTGAAACTCCCTAAGCTCGAAAGGACGAAATCAGTTGTAGCCGTTGATCAAGAGACATCGCCGAGGTCACCAGATCGACGATAGTGCTTAATTGCGGGGACAGAAAGTGATCGGGTTTTAAAAGCCTTAGAGCGGGCCGCAATGGAAACCACAATATTGCCAAAATGATATGTGGCAGCTAGTAGTGAATTGCGGGGATAAAAGTGGTGTGGTCTCAAATCACTCTAGGCCGCCCCACAATCACGTGATTACGTGAGGTCATCGCCTGAGGTCACATGTAGGAAAGGGCCTAGCAGAAGGAGCTAGTGCCCGCGAATTGAAAAGTGCCAAGAGCGCTAGAGAAAGGGCCCGCGTGTTCCACATGACCTGTGCCTTAGGAGAAAAGGGAGCCTGTATAAGTTGATTGGGGTTCAAGTAGGAGCTCGAAGAGTCGACCCGACTCCTTGATTTGAACAATCCTAGACTGGGAGGTCGCACAACCCCGAGAAGAGAAGGGGGGTCTGCATCACAGAATCCTTTAAAAGAAACACAAATTCTTTTGAGAGTAAGCAAGGATAGATGCTAATTTATTATTAGCTGGGATATATTTCAAAGCCATAAATTGGATAATTGTGCTTGAATTGCTTAAGACAATGAGATAGTGGATTCTTGAATCAACAACAATGCACAAACCCCAAAGAAAGACAAATGCCTTGACTTCGTTGTTGGTGGAATTTCCTAAACCCCATGCATAAGTTATTTTAATTTTTCCTTCAAGATCAATAATAACTCCGTGCTCTTATCACACACACACACACACACACATATAGCTAAACAAAAGACATATACATTTTATACCGCTTAGTCTAAACATTAGACTTTTTGGCATTAAGCATTAGACTTTTTCGCATTTTTACGGGTATATTTTTTGATTAGTTTTTCCTAAAATCCGGTTAAAAATTGTTGAAAGTCCAGATTTGAGTGATTTAGTCTATATAATTAAAATGCCCCAAATTTTTTTCAAGTGTTGAATCCATATATACATTAAAAATGTAATTTAAACAACATAAAGATGAAAGATTTAAATAACTTATACAATAAAATAAAATAATTTAAATAAATTTTAAATAACTATCCGTTTTTTTCAAATGATATCTTAGAAACTTTTGTTAATAAAATAATTTGAATAAATATTAGATAACTATTAGTTCTTTTAGCATGATATCTTAGGAATTTGAGTTATGATATCTTAGGAACTTGAGTTAATAAAATAATTTGAATAAATGTTAAATAACTATTAGTTCTCAGGCATTTGATAACTCAAATTTAGTTTTTATTACACAAAATTAAAAATCTCTAAAATCTATATATTATATCTTTAAAATTTATAATTTCAAAATAAATCAATATTTTCTAATTCCCAAAAAGGCAATAATATTTCAATGACAAACCCTTGAAAAAATTAATATAATGGGCTGATGTGGATGGAACGAAGATAAAGAGATGGAATAAATAAAATCAGAATTGTCAAATTCTCATTAAAAAACCGACCGTAATACTTGTCATGAAAAACGATTAAGTACCTTGCTGATGTGGACGGATTGAATATAGAGATTTTGTATAATGAGGTAAGTTACCGTGTTTTGTTTGTTTGTCCTGTAAGAAATAAGAAATTAATGAAACTTAAAATAAGAGGTTTAGAAGTGAATATTTGGTGGGCTGATCCTTCATGCACGGGGAGGACGCCGCTGCCGTCATCCTTTTCTTTTTCTGCAATTTGTTATTATATTGTCGATGAAAAATTAAAAAAAAAGAGGAAAACTCGAACAGGCAATTAACTTCTGCCGAACACATGCATGCAATAGCAGAGGTCAGGAATACTTCTAAGAACGTCCGGAGTTCGAATCGCGGACGGCCACGTCAAGTAAGTTTCACAGTCGGTTTTTGCCTTAAATTTTTTATCACGAACGGTGGCTTCCTTAAACAAACAGTCCCTGTCTACACGGAGGTTTTCGTACACAGGAGTGTGGATGCTTATGTAATCTTTGTAGGGAGGAGGGGGCCGTAGAGAAGATTTATTGAGATTTTGATTTTTTCATGGTAGAGAATTTTAAGAAGAAAAGGTATTTTGATCTCTACACGGAGGTTTTCGTACACAGAAGTGTGGATTGCTTATGTAATCTTTGTAGGGAGGAGGCGGCCGTAGAGAAGATTTATTGAGATTTTGATTTTTTCATGGTAGAGAATTTTAAGAAGAAAAGGTATTTTTATCTCCAGCCAGGTCTTCTGTCTAGAGATCGACATCGTTTTCCCGTGTTTTGAATTTTGTTTATTCGCCGAAAAAAGGATGCTGCAATTAAATTAAAGATCTTGCAATAGCTAGGTTTTTGTCTGTGGAATAATGTGAATTTTTCTGAGAATGTATTGGCTGGAAATCAGCTGTTTTGGTGTAAGCTAGGTTGTACAAACTGTTTTTTTTGGAATTTTATTTTTAGATAGACAATTTTTGCTATTATGTACTTTCTTATCTGCGGTAGAATAAAAGATTTAAAGCTCTTCATATCCCTCTTTTTATTTGTCCCAAAAAATAAAGAGAAAAACAGCAATAGATGTTTTAGTCTGCAGAAATCTGGTTTAAAGCAATCGCAGTTTTTATATTTGTTTTCTCCCCCGACTATATTTTTCTTCTGCAGCAGTGGATCGGTTTTTTCAGTTAGAAGCACTGTATTGTTTCTCACATTGCATGTTTGATGTAGGAAGTGCGAGTGATGGTATTCATTCACGAAACCTTCCGCTTTTCTCTGCAGAAATGGGGTATTCACTGCTGCAGCTTTTCGACGGTATTCACCAAGTCATTTATAGTAAATGGTCATTTAGATAGTTTAGATGAATATTTTGAACTCTAATAAAACAATTGATAAAGCTCCGTAGGATTTTTTCGTGCTGATTCATGTTAATTGGTTCTTTTTTAGGACCATTTGATGTTTTTGGATTGTAATTCTCCTGAATTAGATCAGTCGAACTTTTTGTGATCAAGGTCTCCATAATTGATGCAGAAGAAACGAGTAACCTTAGTTGATCGACCACTGCCCTCCAATCTGCAGGCAATGCACAGAATCGCATGTTGAATAGCTGGCAGGATTTGGCAAAAGATTTTCCTCAGGAAGGCCGTCTCATCCGCACAAGCAATGAATGAAATGCAGCAGTGTAGAGATTTTTCTGCTGATGATTTCTTATAACTACCATGTCTTCCAGTCCTCCAGGATTTGTAGGAATTTAAAACATGAATGTTGTGACTTTTGATGGGGTTACAGTATTTGATATGTTTAAATGAACAAGCATTGATAAATTATTTGTGAGCAAGGCAGCAGCAGTAGCAGCCACAGTTTAAGTTATTTACGGTGGGCTTGAAGTATATAATCCTCTATGCCATAGATCCACATAGCATTTCTGTTGACTTGAGTTATTGTTTTGCGGAGTTGGAGACAGTGTAGTTTGATGATTTTATCAATGGAGCGTTTCTCTACAAATCCATCGATGCAGTTCCTGCCTGTCTGCGGACTGTAAAATAAGGTTATTAAGGAGGACTTTGGGTGGATTTAAGTGACTATAATTAAGATTGTACTCTTTTCTTTGTCAAATCATCGGATTCAGAGTTTTGTTCTTAGCGGTCTAGAATCTGTTGACGGGGCTGTAAGAAAAGGTATGAAATATTTATCATGAACTTGACTGCTATGATGTTGAATCACTAGCGTGGCCTCAAAATACAAGAACTCTAGTAGCCGAGGCAGCTTGCAATAGTTGTAAAGTGAAAGGTTCTCGGGTTGACAGGTGCTCTGCTTGCAGATAAATCTGGGCATGCTGTTTGAGTTTTTAGGAAAAGATATTGACGTTGAAGCCTAGCAGCTGAACAGGATTACTTGTAAGCTGTTATTCTTTTGTTGGAATGATGAGTAGTCAGAAAGCGGATCGTTTATGGCATGGAGAATCAGCCATAGAACCTCATCATGCCGTCCAAGCTGTTTCTACCACTATTGCCTCTCAAATTTCTAATACCAGTAAATCTGAGGGTCCAACTTTTGCTAAGGACAACTCGTCTTTTCAACGTCTTGTGCCACAGGCAGTATCATCCGATTCCCCTGAACCAGTGGATTCTGGTCAAGAAAACCCCTTTCCTCGATTTTCATTATCATCTTCAAGTAAGAAACTGAACTCCAGTCCGATGTCCTCAAACATTATCCCTGCTTTGTCAAATGTTGTTAATCCCGAGAACATCTCTTCTACATCCTCGACATTTTGTACTGATCTACATTTTTCACCCTCCTCGATTTCACAACATCATCCACCTGGCATCCTGCCATTCCTCCCCCATCCATCAGAGTGTTCACTGCGGGCTTCTGTCATGCCGCCTTCTCAATCTGCATTTTCTCAGTCTCTATTTTCTGGTGATTACATGAAACAGAGCTATGGAGATACACATTCGGGGGATCCCTTGCAGGACATTTTCAACTTCCCTGATGTTGCTTCAGAATGTAGCCAGCGTAATCAGGGTGCCACCAGTAGTGGAATAGTTGGCCAAGGTCATACTGAACCGGATGAATGGCAAGATTGGCCAGAGCAACTGCCTTCTGATGATGACTCTTTGGTTGCCAATTGGACTGACCTCCTTGTTGTGGAAAGTGGTGAAGATCCTGGCTTGAATGTAGGTACCCTTTCCCTGTAAATCTTTATAATACAATTGCACTGAGGCAGTGGAAAGATGTTCTGCTTGCACTGTGTTGCCTCCAACCTGTTCGATTCCATTTTTATTTAAACTCGGTGATTGATTTTTCATTGTCTTATCTCAATCGTTGTACAGACAATATATCCGGCTGCAAAGTTGCCAACTACAGGTTCAATTTCACAACTCCATCAGGGGTTTTGTGCCCCTGCTGGAGGAAATCAATTCGCTTCAAGCTCCACATCATCTGGAACTGGGACTTCTAACAAGCAGCGGTTGAGATGGACTCCAGAACTCCATGAGCGATTTATCGAAGCTGTTAAGAAGCTACATGGTGCTGAGAGTGAGTAATTTATCTACTTTCAAAAGAGCAAAAGGTTGTATTTTGATTGCCTTTTCCTAGAAGCTAATTGATAGCTAGCCTGCGTAAGCCTGCTTATGAAATTGTCCTTGGCATGCAAAATCTACTCCAAAAGGAGTAGACAGTTGCATTTTGATTGTTTTTTCTCTAACTTAGTTGGTAACTTACCTGCTTATGAAATTCTCATCGACATCCAGAAGCAACTCCAAAAGGTGTTTTGAAGCTTATGAAGGTCGAGGGCTTGACAATATATCATGTGAAAAGCCACCTGCAGGTATGGTATTGAGACATTGATTCCTGTCTGGGTTTTTGCATTTATTGGAATTTATTCGATTCACAGGTCCTTTTCTGGGGAATAATTTGGGCTTGTTTTAACTTGCAGAAATATCGGATTGCTAAGTATATGCCAGATCAAGGAGAAGGTAAAACTGCATTTCTTTCTTTCACGTCATGATCAAACATATCCTTTTACTTTGTTAGCCAATTCTTTTTGTATATTAATCCTTACAATCTATCTTCTGTAGAATTTCTTTTTTGCTAGAGATTTCAGGGGCAAATCTTGACTGAAAACTTCTTAGTTGGATTTGCAAGAAATTGTCCATTCTTCTAAGTAATAGAAGCCCAAAGTTATTGTTGGGCAATTGCCTAGTTCTATGACAGCAGGTGCCCGGTTTGAATCCCCCTGGGTTAGGTGCACTAGTCTACACTGACGGGTTTACTAGGGATGCCATCCATGAATGTGGGGGGAAGCATCTCTTGGGTTTCTCCGTGAATTTTTCCTCGGAAAAAATGGAAGTTCAAAGTCATGGAAATGTGGTCCCCCTTCCCATGTCCATACATGGAAATGTTTCCACACTTCCAGTATGAAAACACATATGAAATGGCTGGGAAATACCTTGGAAATGTTTCTTATCTGTTTCTTGTATGTAACACTTAGGAAATCTGTTTGGGGCATTTCTTGGCTGTTTTTGTACATGAAGGGGGGGCTGACTGGTGTGGGACTTGTCTATAAAAGATAGAAGACAAAAACAGAAAACAAGGAAGAAAAAGGCAAATTCAGAATGTTTCATCTTATTTTCAAATTTCTTGTAATGTTTACGAGTATTTAAAGATTATTGTATAAAAATCTATGCCATTCCCCCAGTTCAATTTTTTTTTTTGAAATTGGCATTTCTGATACCAATAACTGTTCTAGACACCATATGCATTCCCAGTTCTAGGTGACATAGTTGTAGTCCAATACGATTGGAAACATGAAGTGTTAAAACCCAAGAAGTCGGCCAGATATGAGAATGTTGGTCTAGACTAAAAACGTTCATAAGTACTCATAGGTAAAAATCGATTATGCCTAACAATGAATTTAATTGGCTTGGTTTTAATTCCCAATTTAATGCCATTTGTCTCAAAAAAGACTTGGTTTGGTTTTAATTCCCAATTTAATACATTTGTCTCAAAAAACCATAGAAAAATTCTGATCTAAATGATGCAAGATGCCCCTCTTCTGGACAATAACATCCCTCTAGCAATTCAATATGGTAGGTAGTTTCATGGTGGTGTTTAGCAGCCAAATTTCATGTAGATTGGGCACATATGAGGTGGGTTTGTCTAAACTAAGTAGGTTGGGCAAGAGGGTGTCCAAATACTACTTTATTAGTATTAGTATAAATAACTGCTAATTTTCCTAATTTTTGCATCAATTCATGTCTTGTCAATAAATATTTCAGATACTACCGTGTGGTAAATAGGAAACTAAGCCTCATAAAGATGGTTGACCTCGAAGAGAAGGAAGGCGCTGCACATATAAGGAAGTTTTTGTTCATTCATTTCTGGAATCATGTTAGGCTATTTGCTTTGCAAGAAATCAAATGCCCAAATAAATGCTGTAGCAACTTTGATTTCAAAACAGAAAATGGGCAAGAAAAAGGGCAATCTATATATGTGCAATGTGGTGCTTAAGAAAGGAAACAACTTGTTTTTTGGAGAGAGAGAAGATAAGATAAGAGAAGATAATTTTATTAATGTCCACGAATGAGAAAATAGTAGGTCAATGGGACTAGAGAGTACAAACAATTGTAACAAGCTGTAAGAGTGCAAAAGGCTACTTCAAAATGCTGGAATATAAAAGACAAAACTACATTTATTGTGTCAGTGAATACATCACCGAGGCCCTGGAATACAACTTATCAACAATGTAGGGGACACTATTGGAAAACTTAAAAAATGCAAAGATATTTTTTTTTTCAATTTTTTAAACATCTAAAGCACAACATCATCAAACAAACACATTGCTACATAAATATGAAGATAAAACTGATATATAAGATGTATAAGATGTCAAGTGATACATCACACAATGACACATTGATACTAAATTTTGAAGTCCTAAGTCCTAAAAGGATGATACAAAACCATATCAAAACAAAAATAAATGTATCTAATGAGATGAATAATCATGAGGCATTTAGATACTACACTGATAAATGTACTAAGAAATCATCGATTCCAATTTTCCCCTACCCCCTTTACATGCAAAGATCACAACTCCTTTGGAAGCAAGAGGGGCAGGTTTAGTGTATCTAGGGGGGTAATATGGGGTATTTAGGGAGGTACCCAATGTGAATAATAATAGGGTTATGTATTGTTATGTATGAAGGCCATTTCTAGTAAATAAGGCCCATGTAATAGTGTGAAAGCAATAAAGATGAGAAGACTTACTAGAAGGTTCCTTCTCTAGAATGTTCTTAGGAGTTGGATAGTATTATATAAAGATGTGTAATGTAGTGTATCTAGGGGGGTAATATGGGGTACCTAGGGAGGTACCAATGGGAATAATAATAAGGTTATGTATTGTTATGTATGGAGGCCATTTCTAGTAAATAAGGCCCATGTAATAGTGTGAAAGCAATAAAGGTGAGAAGGCTTACTAGAAGGTTCCTTCTCTAGAATGTTCTTAGGAGGTAGATAGTATTATATAAAGAGGTATAAGCTATGTAATGAGACATGGTTGAAGAGCATTATATTTGGAGCTTTGCTCATTAGGAGGTTGCCCCCTCGAAGAGGCAAGTGAACAAGAGTAGATTCCTTCCATAAAACGATCAATTGTAAGGTGTTGCCCTACCTTAAGGTTTTTCTAGATAATTAAGGAGATTTTTTAAAACATTCTAGTAGGTGGAACCTTTTAGTAAGCCTTCTCACATTTATTGCTTTCACACTATTACATAGGCGTTATTTCTTAAAAGTGGCCTTCATACATAGAAATATCTATTATTATTTCAATTAGGTACCTCTCTAGGTACCCGATATTACCCCCCTAGGTATACTACAACAAGTGTTAGGCCTATGCTCGAGGTGGAAGGTGCAACTGCTAGGGCTGAGGTGGAGGGTGTTTGGGCTAAGGCGGAAGCTGAAGTGAGATGTCTTCTCCTTGCTGCCTATCAATGTGGAGGTGTTGGTTGCGACGCACTATCAATCTCCTCCTCCAAATGTGTCTCCATTGGAAGTGGAACATTCTCCTTTGATTCTTCCTCCTCCAACACATTGGCATCCCGCTCCAACTACTTAGGTGCCTCTTTATGACAAGCCTCTCGGCCTCCACCCTCCATGGATTCATGATGTCAATCGCTTCTACTTCATCCACAACCTGATATTGTAGTAGACATAGACCATGTTGTTGAGGCGACGAACTTATAACCTGTATGAGGGCTATATTATAATTAGAGGATGACGGGCATAAATTAAAATTAATGAAATAAAAAAAATTAAAAATTTAATTGGAACATTTTTAACCTATTGTGCTTCTTGGGGTGTATTTTTTCAAAGGCACTCTAGTTGCATTCACACCCTCAAGTGCTGCAAGTTTGATTGAGCACTTGAATGGCAAGTTTTTGTAACTCTGGGAGTCTTTTGCCATAGTTTGTCCACCAAACATCTTCAACAAATAAACTGAAAGTAAAGACAATGAATTATATTTCTATTGAGTATATCACGCCCTCTTGCCCAACCTACGTAGTTTAGACAAACCGCCTCATATGTGCCCAATCTACATGGAGTTTTGCTGCTAAACACTGCCATGAAACTACCTATCATATTGAATTGCTAGAGGGATGTTATTGTCCAGAAGAGGGGTATCTGGCATCATTTAGGTCATAATTTACTTCATGTTGATTTGCAATATTTACTAAAAATATCGCATTATAATGAATGTATTGTGATATTTTCTTTTGATGGAAATATCACGATATTTTGTGCAGATAATATTGGCTTGGGGTAAATTGCGCGATATATCATGATATCGGTGATATGTCGGTGATAAATATAACACTAACAGTATATAAGTGACTATTACAAGTTACAACAAAGAAAATAAAGCCACTATATATCATTAGAAAGAGATGACAAAGAAGAGAGTAGGCAATTTGAAGCATTTGTTTTTGCATCAATCACCGAGAAGACTCTATTGCATTGCCTGATGACGTCGTCTAGGAAGTGCCTATGGTTGAGACTTGAGAGGGCCTCACTGGGTGACCCTGGGAGGAGCTTTGGGATAGTCAGCTGAAACTCTTCTAATATTCAAGGCTGTTGGAAAGAATCTAGTGAAATGACTCTGTGTGTTTGAGGTGGACAATTGAACATGTTGTACAAATTTTGAAAATCTGCCCACTCTGAAATTTCCACCTCGCTTTTATGAGGCCATAGATCTATGTCATAGAGTTTTCAGCCTTAAGTTCTAAAACTATTTTTTCAACAGCCATGCAAGAAACTTCAAATCTGCCCAACACTACTAGGCAAACTCAAGAATGTAGACACTACAAAGATTTCAAGCATAGATCATTTTACCCTTGCTCAGGGCAAGATATATCTCATTGCACAGATYTGAAAATTACTTCATTTACAGTGGAAATATAACAGACAAATCAGATCTGAAAGTTTCATTAAGCATGCTAAAACAACATAGCATAGATCATTTTAGCAGTGCTYAGGGCAATAWATATCTCAATGCATAGATCTGAAAACTACTTCATTTACAGTGGAAATATAACAGCAACAAATCAGATCTGAAAGTTTCATTAAGCATGCTAGAACATCATAGCATATTGCTAAAAAACATGCTAAAACATATTCTTATTATATGATGTACACTTGATATTATTATAGCAATGAAGATAAAGTACAATACYTCAGCTCATCCCAACCAGGTACAACAATTCCTTTCAGCTCATCCCAAACAATGACTCTTCAATGCATCCCAAACCATAGATAAGGCATCCACAATCACTGCAAACCCTAATCAGCAATACAAAGGCCAAGCAAGGCACCCAGCCAAGCTCTACAAGCTAAACCTTGGAGCTTCCAATCAAACTAGCATCACACCAATTATCAACTCAAAGATCTCCCACTTGCATCACACAAACTATTAAGGAAATTCACACACTTGAATCCCACAAGCTACAATACTCAACACTTACATCTCACAAGCCAAGGAACCCTAGAGCTAGCATTCCACAAGCACTAATCCTTGTTACAAGAGTAATACATCATCTTGCAAGATTGTCCAAATAGCTAGCATTGCACATAGTATCAATTTCTAATATACAAAATAGTTTTTCTTAACAAAGACACTCTCCTCCCTTTATGTAGACTAAGTTGGGGGAGGCCAACAATAAAACATGGGCCAACAAGCAACTCTAGGTTAAGTCAACAAACAAAGCCCTAAATGGAGCACTCTTTAAAGCAAGGTGTCCACATGTCTCATTAGGGTTTGCCCAACCCCCAAGGTGGTGCGCCCTCCAAGCTAGGTGTCCACATGGGAAGCGCTCCTCCTCCAAAAGGGTGTGCTAATGGCTCCTCAACTCAATCGTTCTACTCAAACTGTGCATAAGGTGTTACATTCTCCCAGGGTCAAGCACCCAACCTCCAAGTGCTTAACGTCCTCCTCCAAAGTGGTTATTCCACACCTGCCAATTGTCCATCATCGTCAATAGGCGTGCCCTTGTAGAAGATACCAAATATATTACATGTGCCAACTACCATGTCAAGAAGTGTGCCTCCTTAGCACTAATCCCACAGGCATACATCCATTCTAAGCTCTCCAAATGCAAGTCAAAAGCAAACAAAGGGGCTAGGAGACCATAAGACCCCTTCACATCCTATGAAGTGCACTCCTAGCTAGGTGAAAACACTTTCATAGCAACCAAAAGCTAAGACTTTCTCTTTACAAGGAAAGTGTTTTTCTCCAACACCAGTCTTCTCCCTCTCTATCTTAATTGTACCTGTAACCTGCAAATCCAAGTTTGTCGTAGTCTTGGAATCAATCATTGATCCCACCAAAGGTTTTGGAATTGTCTCCCAAACATCACTCTCTCCATCATGGCATCACTCCACTCATGTTCTGCAAAACGGGAAGGCTCACCAACAGAAGAAGTCAATGCAACATGGTTGGCCAATCTCTTAGGAGGAATACTTTCCTTAATTGAAGTTTTAGGCACTCCTACATGATCCTGTGCATCCTATGATATTGAGTAAGCCATCTCGAATTACAATGGGTTGAAGTAGAGGGTAAGGAGGCATCCTTTCCTTGGATCTCTTTGCCCAAATATGGATTTGGGTCTTCTTTTATTCCCGAATCAAACTTTGGAACAACCTTTTAATTTCCTTCAATCATTGAAGGAGATATCCATGATCTTGAGGACCACACATGCTCATCAAGCTGCACATCTCTACTCATCACTATCTTCCATTGCGTTGGAATGTATATTCGGTAAGCCTTGGAAGTCTCATTGTATCCAACAAAAATGCTCTTGATACTCAAGGGTTCCAATTTAGTCCTTTTCTTATATAGAACATGAATATAAACTGGACTACAAAAGACTATAGAACATGAATATAAACTGGACTACAAAAGACATGAAAATGTGATATCTTAGGTTTCTCACCGGTAAATGCTTCCTCTAGTGTCTTGTCCTTCAAGATCCTATGAGGACATCTATTCAAAATATACATTGTTGTATTTCACGCCTCCACCCGAAGACACATGGGCAGATCCATGTCATGGATCAAGGCCTTATCAGTCTCAACAATAGATTTGTTCTTCCTCTCTACAACCCCATTTTGCTGTGGGTTGTAAGGCATTTTCAACTCCTTCTTGATCCTTGCTTCCTTGCAAAAAAATTCAAACTTCGTGGAGGTTTACTCACGTCCATTATTTGAATGAAGCACTTTAATCTTCTTCCTTGTCTGATTTTCAACCACAACCTTGAACTTTGTGAACTTATTGAACACTTCATCCTTAATCTCCATAAAATAAATCCATGTCTTGCATGAAGAATTATCAATGAGATAACATAATACAAATTAGCTTTCAAAGAAGAGGAAGACATAGGTCCACATATATTTGAATGGATCAACTTGAGAATCCCTCTTGATCTCTACTCATTGCTTGGAAAAATAGCCTTAGCATGCTTGCCAATGCATATCCCTTGCATACTCCTTTCTTGATCTTGAAGTCCAAAAATCCTTGCACCATGTTCTTCAAGAAAGTAAGTGCTCCATAGTGTAAGTGACCAAAGTGCCTATGCCAAAGCTCACAGAGCTTGTCACTACTATGCACTAGAGCACCATGCTTCACTGGATTTGCTTGTAGTCTATAAAGACCACCAACTTGAACCCATTTGGCCACAACATGGGTTCAATCTCAATGATGACCTTTTGAGCATCAAACTCAGGTGCACAATGTAGTTCAATCATGCAAAAAATGGAGGGAAGGTTTTTTGTCAAACCAGGAATAGACAAAACATCATTCAATTCAAGAACATCACCTCAAGGCATCTGAAAAGAGATGGAGCCCAATTCCTTTACATGATAAGTGGCATCATCACCTAACTCCACTCATATTCCTCCTTCTTTCTCTCAAAACTTGTTGAAGATCTTCCTATCATAAGTCATATGTCTCGAAGCACCACTGTCCACATACCATCCAACATCAGACACAATGTTGGTTGAAAGACAAGAGTCTTGGAGAAGGCAGCCTCAAGCTTGGACTCTAACTCCTCCAATCCAGCTATATTCTTTGAACTCCTTGCAATCTGTTTTTGTTGTATCTTGGCCTTCCCTTACTTCTTCTTTGGACATTGGGTGGCATAGTGTCCTTTTTGTCGACATCAAAAGCATTTCACATGACTTAAGTCCTTCTTACCTTTGTTCAGAGAACTTGACTCATCTTTTTTACCCTTACTAAGTACTCCTTTCTTGCCTCCCTTCATCATCCTCCCGACGAGGGCAAGATCTTCTACTTCAATCTCCTTGGAAAAACTAGTCTCTAGCCTTGTTTGTCCTTGCACAAAGTCATTCCAAAGCTTCTCAAAGGTTGTCAACTTTTCACAAGCACAAATACTTAAGGCAAAGGGTTTGCATGATGTGGAAAATCCATTCAATGCAATGGGTACCAATACGAGAAATGTTCACACTTGGGTACAAAGCTATCAAAGCATTGTATATGTACTTAGCTATGTTCTTCTATGCAATGCGGGGGATGAAGTAGTCCTTCATTGAATCAAGAATGATTCACTTTTCCTTGGCTGCCTCCTTGTAATCGGCCAACTGAGAAAGATTGGTAATAACAGTAACCTTGTTCTTGACAAAAACCAAAGCTCAACCTCCTCCAAGAGCATTTGTAGTCTGTACATCCAAGGTGTAAAATTGGTAATTCCTTCTAACCTGCCACACTCTCTAAGACTGAGAGTAGTCATCCCTGCAAATCTTGAAGCAACCTCAATCAACAAGTTAGCCAACAAGTAAAGCAGATTGGTCACCTATCCCAGGTGAAAATCGCAACACTAATTCCTGGAGCAACTAGGGCATCACACCCTAAAACTTCCCAATAAAATTTTCAACTCCTTTTTTCACAATAGATCAATTTCATCATAACAAGATTTTATACCATGTAGAAATTTTGAAATTCTTCCCAATCTAAAATTTCCACCTTACTTCTATGAGGTCATGGATCTACTTCATAGAGTTTTCAGCATTAGTGCTGAAGCTAATTTCTTCAACAACTGTACAAGAAACTTCAAATCTTCCAAACACTACTTCTAGGCAAACTCAAGAATGTAGACACCAGAAAGACTTAAAGCATAGATCATTTTAACAACTCTTAGGGCAAGATCTATCTCAATACCGAGATCTGAAAATTACTTCAATGACAGTGGAAATATAACAGCAATAAACCAGATCTGAAAGTTTCATTAAGCATATTAAAACAACATAGCATTCAGCCCTGCTGTTCTATTAAATCAGCATACTAAAACAACCATGAACATTGCTCAATACATGAGAAAAATGAGATTTAAAAATCAGCTCTGCAATCACAAATTTAGGACAGCAATGGTACACTTCGTATTATTACAGTAATGAAGATAAAGTTCAATACCTCAGTTTATCCGAAGCTGGTACAACACGTCCTTTCATCTTAGCCCAAAAAATGGTTCTTTAATGCATCACAAACCCTAGCTAAGGCATCCATGATCACTGCAAACCTTAACCAGCAATACAAAGGCCAAAGAAGGCATCCCACCAAGTGTTACAAGACAATCCTTGGAGCTTCCAAACAAACTAATGTCACACCAATTGTCAACCACAAGATCTCCCACTTGCATGACACAAGCTATCAAGGAGATTCACATGCATCCCACAAGCTACAATACTTACCACTTGCATTTCATAGGCCAAGGAACTATAGTGTTAGCATCCCACAAGCAATAATCCTTGTTACAAGAGTAATGCATGATCTTCTAAGATTCTCCAAATAACTAGCAACACACCAACTATCAATCTCTAAGATACAAAGTAGTTGTTCTCAACTAGGTGCTCTCCTCCCGTTATATAGACTAAGGTGAGGGAGGTCAACAACAAAACATTGACCAAGTCCACAAGCAACCTTGGGCTATGCCAATAAACAGAGCCCCAAATGGAGCGCTCCTCAAAGCAAGGTGCCTACATGTCACACTAGGGTTTTTTCAAACCCCAAGGTGGTGCACCCTCTAAGCTAGGTGTCCAGATGTTAAGCGCTTCTCCTCCAAGATGGTGCGACCAATCAATGGATCCTCATTGCACAACTCAAGCATTTAACCTCAAACTGTGTTAGGTGGTTACATGCTCCTAGGGCCAGGGCCAAGCGCCCAACATCCAAGTACCTAACATCCTCTAAAGTGATTACTCCACACGTGCTAAGCGCCCGTCATTCTTAACAAGTGTGCCCTCGTAGAAGATGCCAAATATGCCACATGTGCCAACTACCAAATCAAGAAGTGTGCCCCAACTGATTGCAGTAGTAACATCTGACTTTACTTAAGTCCCTCCCGGAACTCCTTTTCTTCTTCCCCTTGCCCTTTGCTGCAAGAGCAACATCCTCATCAACTCTGTCTTCCTTCTATCCACTACTTTGAGATCCCATTCGGATCTCCTCTTGAGTGAAGTCGTCCCATAATTTGCTCCAATTTGGAAAAATTTCCCGACCCACCATGCACTACATGAAGACATCCCACTCCTTCATGAAGCCTTTCAAGGCTATCCTTCCCAACTCTTGTTCTGAGATGACCTCCCCTACTGTAGCTAACTCGTCCTTTACCTGAGCTATCTGGGTAAGATAGGATGCAACACCCTCATCTTTAGCCATCTTCATGTCATGCAGTTTATTGTTCAAGGTCATCTTCCGGTTTTCATTCTTAGCCTCATATAAATTTTTCAATGCATCCCACATCTCTTTGGCTGTCTTATTTTCAGCCAAATGTGGGATGAGTGGGTCCTTTATTCCATCCAGAATGATCCTCTGTGCTTTGGCCTCCTTTACCTCATGCAAATCCAAGGCAATAGGATCTGCTGTGGGAGCTACAACAACAGTGCTGACATAACTCCAAATCTTGTTCTCCTTGAGAACAGATGATATCCGGACCTTCCACTGCAAGTAGTTGGAAATGCTTTCCAACCAATCCTCATATCTGATGCATGCAGCCATTTCCCTATCAACTGTTCAAAGAAAAACAACCAACAGATTTCCCCCCTTCAAATCTTGCCAAAAACAACACTGCTCACTATAACTCAGAGCCCAAGCTCTGATACCATCTAGAAAATCAGTGACATAAGCACACTAACAAATAGCTAATGTCACACACTTAGTAAAAAAAAATGATTTCTGTCTTAAATGAAAATAACCCACATCACAGTTATAAGCTTCATAAGCAGAAACACATATTACTAAGCACATTTGCAGCGGAAAATAACAATGAACAACAGTCACAAATCCATGTAAAACTCAGAAATTTTGGCAACCAGCCAGGGAAAACCTGGATGCGGGGAAACCCAAAGAGAGAGATCAATTAGCAGCTGCAGGAAATTTACAAATAGCAGCAGTAATACATTTGGCAGCCAAGAGAATCACTTACAAACACAAAACTGTCCCTCAACCTGCTGTCTAGCTATCCATGCCACAGTCCGTACCACTGTATGGCCTTGCTGAATATCAGCACCTTGAAAATCGTGCCCTCAACAGCTGCTGTACCTTTCCTCCCGTACGGTCGTCCTTCAGCAGAAAAATCCTCACGCTGCCTCAAAAAACGTGCCACAAATAACCTCGATTTTTGTGCCCACTTTGCTGCTGTATGGATTGTAAGGATCCGTATAGTACGGCCTCTTTCTCAGCAAAAACTACAGTAGTTCTAAACAGAAGTTCCACCTTGGGATTTGTGCCCACTATCTCTTGGTGACTCTGCCAAATCTGCTGCTAACCCTTCTTCCAAGCTCTCTTTCAAATCTCTCTCAATCTTCTTCCTTTTCTTGTCTTGCACACTACCCTAGGCATACTATTATAATTTGAAAGCGACCTTTCACCTTCCCCATCCCTAAATCCAATGGCCAAGATCTAATCTTGCCATTACAAGATCAAGGGACATGATTCATTCTCCCCAAAATAAATCATTTAAAATATTAAAGTACAAAAACCCACTTTATGACATAAAGTCACTTTAATATTAGAAGATACATTTTATAAAAAGTCACTTTAATAAAAGAGACACTTTATTACAACTTTATAAAACACCTATTACGAAGTCAAGTACCTAGTAGTGCAAATATAAGGTCACTTCCACATACAAGACAAAATATGCGGAGTACCTCCCGAGCTATAAAAACTAACATTTCAATGATGAAGGCCTTTCCCTTTCTTTTTTCATTCCAGGTGAATTTTCCAGTCTTGGGTTCAATGTCAATCAATGAATACTTTTGAACAAAATTAAGCAGGAGCCTAGTTCAACTTCCTTGTATATCCCCCTTTCTTATCATGAGCTCCCGGAATAGAGTAAATGTCCTCCAATTATCCAAGGGATGTTTCCAGTCTGATTTTTTTCCTTAGAGAGTAGATTTCAATTTTCAGCAGACTGGTTTCAACATAGCTAGATTAGGGCCATTGACTTTGGTTATCATGAAGGTCATGTTCCAGGTTTTGGAAAACATTTTGATACTGAGCTAGAATCTTCTTGTGTATTCCTATTTAAAGTCAATTTTCTTGGGTCTGACCAGATTAACTGTCTACCCACTCTTCCTTCAGCTGGCTTGTATTTTCCTTCTTCCACGGGCCAGATATTTTTTCTTGCTTTCTCCATCTCTCTTGCTGATAGCTTGGATTCTTGGATGATGACAATATTTGGTTTTTCTACTGGGATTTTTCTTTTAAGGGTTCTTTAGTATTTTCCGGATCCATACATCTAATGTTCCATGAAAGGATCTTCATTTTGTTTCTTGTGAGAGGTCCTAACCCTGTAACAGTTTAGGGATCTTATACTGAGCCAAAATCTTCTTGTGTATTCCTATTTAAAGTCAATTTTCTGAGGTCCCCCCTGATTAACTATCCACCTGCTCTTCCTTCAGCTGGTCTGTATTTTCCTTCTGCTGCGGGCCAGATTTTTTTCTTGCTTTCTCCATGTCTCTTGCTGAAGGTCTGGATTCTTCGATGATGACAATATTCAGTTTTCTACTGGGATTTTTCTTTTAGGGGTTCTTTTCTATTTTCCAGACCCATACCTCTAATGTATTTTGAAAGGATCTTCATTTTGTTTCCTGTGAGACGTCCTAAACCTATAACACTTTAGGGATTAGGTGCCAGGGGAGCCCCTTGGTGCTTTTCTGGATGATCCTTTGTGCTTTATAAAATCAAAATATTGTGGTCTTTAAAGACCTTGGAAAAACATTCTTGTCCCTGTTTTTGAGATCCATCTGCAATATTCATTTCACTTAGTTCTTGAAGTTTTCAACATTTTTCTTCCCACCTTTGGTTTGATTTTGACTGAAATCAGGTTTCAGGCCTCTAAGTTTTGGTTTGAATTTGGGTTGGGGTTGGCAGGTTTGGAGTCTGGACTTGTTGTCTCTAACCTGGGGAAATTCTTGCTTCGGTTCCCCTCTCTGGGTAAGACCTTGAATGTTAAGAGATTTGATTGGGCTTTCATCCCCTGATAGTTCATCCTACTCTTTCATAGGATAAAGGGATGAGTTTGGTGCTATGACTGCATCACAGTTTCTTAAATGATGTGCCCACTGAAAGCAAAAATCAAATCCTAGACAAATTTAATATAAAAGAGGAGATATTGTGCCTCTATTTATTGTTTTTGGAGAGTACATATGGCCAGGATTAAGATTCTGTGTAAGAAGGGGAGGGGTAACTAGAAGTCTAAGGCAACAGAGCAGAAGGAGGAGGCTGAGGATTCATAAGCAAGGGTTCAAAGAGGAAATTTTAGGGGAGAATATTTGCTACAGAGAATGGCGAAGAGAGGATGAAGTAGAAGAGTTGAAGAGACAAAGTTATGAACAAGAGGGAGATGCATCTAGGCAGTGAAAAACTATCTTTATCCTTGCAAAAAGAGGAGGAGACTAGAGGTTTGGGATATGCTATTGGCAATGGTGATAAAATTTGGGGCTTTGAAAGAAGAGGTTGTCAAATCAGGAAACATTGTCAGGTCAAGTTTTGAAGTTGGGGAACACAGTGCAGCTGAGGAAGGGATAGATAAAGAGACTTCTTTAAGCTTGTACGAAATTTAGATGGATCTTGGAGGAATCAGAATTACGGTGCAGAAAATCTCTTTTTTATCATCCGAATTCAGCATTAGTTATGATTATGTAGAGCTACAGTTTAATCAGCCAAGGGATTATGTGGAAGTGGCATAGCTACTCAAGAAAAGAAATCCATCTGGCTTATATGTTCTAAAACTTATGTCAGCTTATGTTGGTTGGTCTAATTAGTCACGGTGAAGATATTATGTTTTGAAATTTAGCAGTAAAGTCTATGAGTAGATGGTTTTTATAAATTTCCTATTTTAAGGCTTAAACTTGTTGAGAAACGATGCTAATGTTACAGGATGGATGTGGAAGGTTAAAGCATTTTGGCCCAATTTTGTTAACTGTAAAAGAGGGGCCTTCTGAATCGGCATTATATGAATATTGTATAATTAAAGGTTTTCTCAGTCCAGGGTAATAACTTCCTACCAAAACAAACTTTGCAGGATATGGAAGGGATGCAGCCTTAATTTCAAAGCTAAGTACATTAATCATGGGAATTGGTCCACTGTCAACCCTATAACTACAGTCACAAATTTAGATCATTCTCATTCTTGTGAGAAGAATGTAGATGTAAAAGAGATGACAAGATGCAGCAAGGGATCCCCTCTACTAAACAGAGGGATATAAAGGAAATACTAATCCTGATGGTCCTAAAAGGTCCGGAATACTTAGTTGATATGGTTGACCTATCGTAATGATGTCACCTTTTCCCCCCAAGGTCATATGGTTGAACAATCCTGGTGTCATACTTGTCACCATTTGCAAATTGGTTGGGTTGGCTTGCTGTCAACCATACCCATTAAATTATTTCGGCAGGTATCTGTTAATTATGTTGACTGCTTTTAATCCTCTTACTTTCTAGTTTTTTTTCTGGTGAAATAAATTCCCCTCATCCTCGTGCTTCTTAAGTATCCAGATTGAGGAAGCTGGTACCTTGCTAGTGCCCTGCAGATTTCCCTCCTCTTCCTTGGTTTTTTGGATGGAGGGTGGTATTAACCACCTGCCACAATAGCAGCTGGTAACACCACAGGACCAGTGGTGATGGATTTGGCAATCTCTCTGGGCATTACACCTTAGCAGAAATGGTTGAACCAACTGAATTTTTTTGCCCAGGTAACATATCCCAGGGAAATCCCCCTGGCACTTCCCCTCATTTTGAGGATTGTGCCCAGGGTAAACCCTAGATTCTTCAGGGCACAAGGCCAGTTCAACAACAGGGCTTAAAGCCGTTACAACAATATACTCGATAAGAGTTCAACATGTCACTCGTGGGAATTGAACCTGGGTGGAGAGGATAACACTCCTCTCAACCACCCGGGCTAGACCCAATTGACAGGAACCAACTGAACTATCCAATGGGGCTCCTACTTTCTAGTTGTCTAGAAGCTTGTTATCATAATCCAATTTGGGCCATCTGTGTCACGAGGGTTACATTTTTGTTGCAAGTCTAATACACCTTTGATCATTTTTCTTGCATATATAATGCTTTCATTCAAAAATGTTAAATAGTCATATTGCATTATCAGGCTGAGATTCCTTCCTTATGGATAAGGATGACAATAAAATAGTAAACAAGGGAGTGTTTTTCAACAAGGATAGGATTTTGGAGCAAATGAAAAATCTGAGATGCCAAGGTCCTTTCTTATATTTAGAAAATATAGCCTCTCTATAAGCTCTTACTTCTTTCTTAGAATTACCTGAAGAGGTTTTCTTGATCGTTATGCAATAATATTTGAACTTTTTGACATGCAAAGTTGTTGAAATTCTGTATTTAAGTTTAATATGTTGAGAGCTAGAAAGAAGAAAATGCAAAATTCTATGAACATGGTATCCTCCAGAATATAAGTTATTTATTTAGCAAATGGTTTATTGTTTCATCTTCCAGTTTTGATTAATTCTATTAATGCCATAATATCTCTCAGCAATTTGTTATGTTTTACAGTAGACAGAGGAAGCCTATTTATGCCAATCACTCCTTGTATGTTCTTTTACATTCTCTTTGAGTTCTTTCTGTGAAACTTGAAGGCTTTCATTAATATGAAAATCTGTGTAAAAGCATTCATATACCCACATATGGGATGCTATCTTAATGCTTTCCGTCACTCAAGATTATACACCATATGCCCCCTGTTTCGCTCACGATGATGTCCCTAATGCATGCCAGGAAAAATATCTTCCCATTTAATGCATACTGTACACATACATCTTGAACTCACTAACATTCATTTGAATACAAGTACATATAATTTCCAAAATAGGTAATTAAAGGGTTGAGTTTTATGCTATATGGAGGGAGCTTATCTATTTCTTCTTCTTGGCATCAGGCAAAACTTCTTGCTATGCTGCTGGAAAAGAAGACAAGAAGAGGAATTCTTCTGATGATTTACCAACTCTGGACCTCAAAGCGTAAGCATATTTTGTACTCTACCGGTTTCAAGTTAGTCATGTGTTTGATCTTCAACCTTATTTGTTTCTTTTATATCTATTGCTGTGAATCTCATTAGTATCTCTTTTCTCCCCCTAATTGAGATCTCTATCTGAACCTGAAAATATGAAGGGAATGTTTTACGATAAACGTTTGCCTTACTTCTTCTTTTGTCAATTAATGACATGAGTGATGAGTCTGATATGGTCATTATTTGCCACCCTTGGTTCTGCAATCTTTTCGCTAACATCTCATCTTGTAAATTTTGCTGATATTTTACTTATTGGAAGTGACCTATTGTTGGCCCTACTTCTAAATCTGAAATTGTGCTAGTTGAAGGAAAGGAGGGGGGAAGAGAGAAAAATTAAAAAAAACAAGCAAAAAAGTGAAAAACGTTGTGGATCATGTAATTTTGACCAAGGCTGTATATAAGGCATGGTGTAATGGGCAACGCAGGTTACCATTCAGCGTGCCATGCAGGCCTGATGACAAATGGCATTTAAGGCTGCCGCCATCCACCCAATCCCCACCCCTGCCAACCAAAAAAAAACTCCCCGTACACAAGTTTAATACATATAAAGTTCTCTCTCTCTCTCTACACACACATATAAGAACAATAACAATTGAAATAGAAAAAAAATGTCAATCAAATTAAAAAATAAATTAGGTAGATAATAGTAACAAAATACACCATAATAAAAGATTTAATAAAATAAAATAAACTAAGAATAGTGGGAAAAATAAGAAAATTTAATATATTAAACTCCAAATTAAAAATATAGAAGACAAAATATATTAGGTGAATTTAGATAATAGGAAGAATAATAGTATTACTGCATTGTTTACTATTTGGAAGTTAGAGTGCAAGTATGTTTTTCTGATGAGGTCAGTTTGGTTCGACAGGAAGAATATTACCAGTGTCTCATAAATTTTTAATATGATTAGTTAAGTATAGGAAATACTTGTCAAAAGTTAATGACTAGATTTCTTTGACATGATCTTGTGACCAGTGCATACATAAGTGGATCAAAGCCTACACCCATATCCTTCAAATTTTGAGGAGCCCAATGGCAGACCACAGTTTTGATTTTTGACTTTGTGAAGGTTACCTTAATGGAAAATGAATACGAATTAACCTCTAATTTAATTTGTTTCTAAACCTACCTACAAATTAACCTATATATATATATATATATATATATATATATATATAAGATCTGTTGAGTTTCCAGTATGTTTTTCAAAATTAATGTATTAGACTTCGAAGTGTATCATCCTGTCCTGAAGAAAGCATTGAGCGATTTGTGTAAAAGAAATCAAAGCTCAATCACACAGATAATCGGGGAGAAATCCACTATAAGATGTAATGTAGCTATTAGTGTAAAGTCAGACTGCACAATATGTAATCCACTTCTTCCAGTATAATATAGATTGTTCTTGTTTAAAAAAAGACATGTCAAGCATATACATGTGTGTATGAGAGGAAGTTTAGCTTAAAAAATTAATGAACTTTTATGAATTTTCTAAAATGAATTGCTTGCCCATTAAAATCCGGCATTAATCCTCCATTAAATTTTCCAATGATTGAGATTCAACAAATTTTGAATATTTTCAAGCAAATTTGTCAAATGCAGTGACTAAGCTAGAAAAGTTGATTCACTCTTGTCCATGCAATTTCACGTTTTTCTTCCTGGTTAGGGTTCACCTTATAGATATCCCTTGTACCAGGGTCTATTTGGTTGAATAATCCAACTATAGTTGTCAGCACATTGGCATGATCTTGAAATTGTGTGGCAAGGCAAACTTGGATGGGCTTTGTGGTCCACATCAAGTGATTGTCTTGTCATTTAAGGTCTTCGGGGGCAGGTCAGTAGACTATAGTTGTAATGCTTGCCCCTTCAATGTCATCAATTTCAATTAGAAAACCTTCCTTGTATTTAATTACCCTTTGTCAACCATTTTCTTGTGTTGTTTCTTCACTCTAAGATGGTGACTTTCCTTTGTTATTTTTGTCTATTGCCTTTTTGAATTGGCTTCATTGTCTCCTTTTCTTAACGTTATTAGATCTTTTGCCTTCAAGGACAATATTGTGATTATCTGGGGATGGTAGTAATTTTGGAATGGTGTATAGTGGACTTTAGCCAATGGTGGATATATGATTACAGTTCTGCTTCAATATGTGTACTTTTCTTCGACCAGGAGGGGTCATATAACTGCAGTTCATCTAATAAAAGTGTATTGCACTTGGGCTAGGACTATTGTTCTTGCTTCAACGGTATCATTAGCTATTAAAATTTCCATAGTTTTGGAATCCCAACCTATGGAGATAAAAGAAGAGTTTTTTCTCCAATGAACCAGCAGTTTCCCAAATGCATTTAATTGGCAATTGATCTCCTGAAGCTGGGTGTGCTTGGTGGAAACGTCCTCAGATACATGGCTGCTCCATACCTCGCCTTCACTGTTTTTAGCTCTTGTTTAATTTGTTTTGCCATGTCTTAGTTACTTTGAACTTCTGCTTAGTTGCTAGTTTGGCTATCTCACATTGGAATACCTTGGTCTCTATGTGAACTTTATCGTTCGCCCAGCTGTCCAACAATCCTCTTTGTTGTCCAAGGTTTCCATCTGTAACTGTAGAAAAAATCCTTTTCTGGCAGATAGGGAAAAGAGCAAAGTAATAACACATGACCAATCTTTGAAGAGAAGGTACATAAATAGAGGCATTTAGCAGGCAGAAGGGAGGGGATATGGAGGGAATTAAATTGGAATGTATAGGGTATTGAAGGGGCCGGACATGAGATCAAGTACTGGGTATTAAATGATCTTAGGAGAAAGAGAGATTCATGCGGGAGTTCGAGGAGAGAGATATTGCTGCTAGAAGAGGGCAGGATGAGGGTAGGCTATTAGGTGGAAGTTAGGGCAGAGTAAAGCATGAGGGGGAAGGGAAGTCGCGGGGTGGGGGGGAGGGAGGGGAGCAATAATTAAGATGGCCCAACCATCCATGACATATGATATCCTCATTAATGAGGGTTAGCACCATTGAGAGCTGGGAAGATTTTGGCGTGCTTATGCCTGGAACCACAATACTATCAGCTTCTGGGTTGAACTTCTTGAGAACTTGTTTCCCTTCCCAACTGCGGAACTGTTTTAACATCTCCTTGCATCTGATTAGAATCCTTTCAATCTGCACATTGGAGGTGTCTGAGTTTTTCAGTAGCTGAGCGACAATTACCCTAGAGTCACCGATAACAATAACATCTCCTGAGGTAAGTCCGTTCAGTAGAAGAATTTCTTTGTACAATGCTAGCATTTCGCTTGATTGTTTGTTGCAATTCCTATATTCTAAGTGAATTTTTTATCACTTCTCCCTTTGGAATCTTGATTGATGATTACACCCCCGAGAGCTTGAGGGACCTGGTTTCCCTTTTGAGGCTCCATCAAAGAAAAGAACATGATTTTTCTGAGTTTGTAACCAATATTTGATATCATTGTTGGGTGGGAACAACCTGTATGAATTCAAATTCACTTATTTCTGAGGATGGTGGACTGCTTTTTTAGGATTCCAGTTCGGCAGATCCTGTCAGTTCATTTAGTTTTCTTCGTTTTGGTTTAAGTTTTCTTGCAACTTTGCACCTTGGAATTTTTCCATAAAGGTTGCTATGATTAGATTACCACTTGTCATTTTGGCGAGATCAGGTCTAACAACTTTATCATTGAAAATCCTGTCATTTCTGGAAAGCCAAACCTTCCAGGATACAATTCTAGGGATAATATCCCAGGCTGTTCTAAGGATTGATTTATTTTGGAGGTTTCCAGGATAGGAAGAATGCCAGTCACTGAACATTTTCTTTATGGAAGTCAGTTTGAGAGAGATGGGGAGACTGATTTCCCTAAGCAAAAGATCCAGACTACACAGGTAAAAGAACAATCTAAGAATAAATGGATGGAGGATTCTTTGTTTGAGAGAGATGGGGAGACTGATTTCCCTAACCAAGAGCATATATCGAAGGTCCAATAATGCCTTTCTTTGGTAAGCTTTCCTGGTAAGTAATTTTCCTTGAGCCCAGGTCCAGAAGAATAAATCAACTTTTAGGACAGAACATGTCAACTGGAGCTTATTCCAATCAATTTTGAAAGGAGGGAAGGGGGGATTCCCGCTAAGGAGGAGTTGATATCCTTCTTTAAATGAGTATATCCATGATAGAAGGCCCCATATGATGGAATCACTTATACCTTTCATTATTGGGGCTTTTCCTTCTAGTGCTTGGGTAGGTTGAGACCAAAAGGGGCACAGAGCCAAAGGCAGAGAATGAGGATGTGCCCAACTTTTCTAGAGGGAGGGACTGTCGTTGCCAATCAAGATATAGCAGTTAGGACATTGATATTGTTCTCTTTAAACTGCCTTTTGTGGGGATTGAACACTGGGTTAGATTCTAAAATAGGGCATCCAAGATTAGGATCTTCTCAGATTTTGACTTTTGAACCATCCTTCGAGCACCACGAGACATAGCTTCTAATTGTAGGGAAGGCCCTAAGGCTGGTCTTAAAACTTGAGATCCTTGAGCCACTGGAGGGTCTTTAACTTAAATTTTCTTGATCCTTCATAGTATGTTGTTGATACGATTTCTTTCTACCAGAAGGGCTCTCCATTACGGAGATTCCAAGGAATTTTTGCTCTCAGTGCCGTGTTCATCTGTTTGAGGTCTTTGATACTAAGCCTCCTATGAATGTAGGGAGGGTGTTTATGAAACTAGAGGAAATTTTTTCCTGCTTGATTGCTTTCCACCCTTCCCTAGGATAAGATAATAAGATAAGTTAATTTTATTAATGGAAACAAATGACCAATAAAAGTAGTTCACTGAGACTGAAAAGTACAATTCAGTGGTGACAAATTGTTGGGAGTGCCAAAGCAACTTCTAGAAGTTAAAATATAAGCTAAACTAAACTAAGCTATTGAGTCAGAGAAATAGGTAAAAGCATAAGCATAGATACAACAGGATAAAAGGCTACTTATTATCATCAATAAATTCAGAACAAGAGGGGAAGAGGAAACCCCAGTGGTCACATTGAAAATAGAGGTGAAAGTAGAGGAGGAAGATGAAGGTTCTTGTTGCACCACCAATCACAAACAAGGAGCCAATACACTGTGTGACAGTGTACTTAGGGGAGAGTCTCGGTTGAGAGGAACTGGTTTTGTAACCTTGTGAGGGTGTTCAGATTGATCCGTTGAGACTCTCCTAACACTTGAGGCCACTGGAAAGAACTTAGTGATGAAAGTTTGGTCTCCTTGTTATGGGGGGGGGGGTGGACGGGCAACTAAACTGTGCTGGGACCAAGAACTCCTCAAAAGCCTCGTGGTGGTGGGTTTTCCAATTGAATATTGAGAGGAGGTGAGTGGTCTCATTGAGTCTCGACTCTTTGCATGTTGCTTGTTGCCACTAGTAGTCGGGATAGAAGGAAAAAGGAAATGATCCTCCTGATGAGTTTTGTCTTGGGAGGTTCTCGTAAGAGCTCTCCCTTTTCCCTAACACTTCCCTCATAAAAAGAGCTATGCATCTTTGGTTTGGATAGAGGAAGAAGGTAGTGAGGGAGCCCCCCCCCAGCCTCAAAAGAAGCAATGGAACCTCTCAATGATCTCATAATAAGTGGGATACTTGAAGATGGGGTGCTTCTTCTGATGAATCTCTTGTAGATGACACTACTGAAAAGTCCTCGCCAAACATGAAATTTGATGATCCTTCTCAATTTGAAGCTGGTGAATGAAAACCTAGAATTGGCTAGGAGGAATCTTAAGGCTATGCATCTAGTGTTAAAATTTCGCTTAAGCAGTTAAGTGTATTCTGTGTTCTTTAAATTTTAACTATTAGAACAATAACTGCATGCATAAGGATCACTGAAAGAAAGACATCCACAGTATACACAAGATTTATCCTGGGAAACCCTCTTGGGGGAGAAAACCCAACAAAGCTTCTTCAATATAGATTCGTCAACAAGTACAATGTCTCTCTCCAAGAGAGATCTCACAAAACAAAAGATAACCAGAAGATAGACCAGAAACCCTGACCACAATAGAGTAGCGCAACACTAGACCAAGAAAGATAGACCAAGAGATAACCAAAACCCTCCACGAAAACACTCCTCCTTTGTAGCTGCGTCTCCTTCTAAGACTTGCACACTTTTCCTTGAGAGAGAACTTGTGTTGTGTGTGTTCTTCAAGTGAGACGCCTAGCCTCATATAAATAGTAGTTAAGTCACCCTTTAATTAGGTCAAGACTGACTAGTACAATTGAAACTTTCTAATTTACATTTGACTTTTATAAAGGCACAATAGGGCCGACTTTACAAATACAACATAATATTATTTTTTAGGGTTTTGACTTGGTCTAATACAATACAAATACAATAAGAATATCTTTTGAAGCTACTCAAACTTCAACACTCCCTCTTAGCAAGGAAGGTATTCTTCTGGCACGATCGTCACGACTGCTTCTGCACTTCTGTACACTTGACCATTGACTTGTTGACTTTCCACGAATCTATATAGAAGAATTTTTGTAACCACGTCGTGTATCCAGGGTCTCATCATCCTTCCGAGCTTTATGTCATCACGGGGCTTCAACTAGTTCTCACAGAACTAGGCAACTCGCCAGCTCACACAAAATCTAGCATCTAGTTCTTACAGAATTATTAAACTCGCTAGCTTACACATAATCTGGCATCTAGTTCATACAAAACTAGTAAACTTGCCAGCTCACACATAATCTGGCATCTAGTTCATACAAAACTAGTAAAATCGCCAGCTCACATAGAATCTGGCATCTAACCCTAAGGCTAGTCCTTCTGGTTGGCACACTAGGCAACCGGTCCACAGTGACCAAGCATCTAATCACAAGGATTAGGCGATGCA
>ML777279.1:40194-60586 GCA_009831015.1 Picea engelmannii | reverse complement strand
AGGTTGAATGCAGGCGGGCGGAGAGCTTGGTTTATGTTCATTACAACTTGCGATTGTTGTCCCATTACTGTGAGGAGGCAAAGGAGGATACAAACTTGAAGCGTTGGGACAACCATCTAGAGGAGGATAATTTGGAGGATGGGCTAGTGCTTTTAGAGCAATTGGAGAATGCTCTTTTTGATGATGATGATCATGCTGAGATGCCACCCCCAACTACTACCCAGTCCTTGGTCCCCCTGTTTAGGACTCCAGCAGCAGGGTCTTCATCTTCATCTACTGCACAGTTTCGTCCTTCTCAGGCTCCTCCACTACCACCATGTGGAGGCACACGCAACAATCGTGTTGGTGGAAGGAGGATGGGATAGTTGTTTGATGTTTCTCTCTTTTCATTACTTTACATGTCAGTCTATAGATGATAGATTCATAGCATTTAGCAACTAGACTCTAGAGTCTAGTTTTGGACCTTGAGATCTTCATAATTCAGTGCAGATAGCCTATTTTGTAATCATAACTATTTGGTCATGACTCATGTTATTGTTGACAGTTGCTTGATGACTATTTCATTCCATAACTTAATGGTCTACTTTCTATTATATGGCTTAAAAATTTGTATGTTGGTTTGTAAGTTTGTAATTGCTAGATCCTAGATGGTTGATGCTCGAATGATTAATCATTGATGTACTACTACTTACTACTATGGATGCCATTTTAATGTTACAATGTACAAATATGCATGTTTTCATACATTTTGCAGCTAATTTGTCTTTCTGCATGTTTTTTTTAATATAAACGCAATATATATATATATATATATATATAATAGATGCTTCCGGGATGCTTCACTTCCGAGGATTTTTTGAAAATGACGCTTCCGACGCTTCGCTTCCTAAAAACGCTCCCGCTTCGCTTCACGCTCTGGCAACATTGCTTAGTACTCACTCTTGATTTTGAAGAGGAGCGGATCCCATAATATCACCAACCCACCAGAGAGGCCCCTGGCATCCTTTACGGTGAAGGCTGCTTGTTTACACATCCAGTTCTTCATGATTTTGCAGGAATCTGAACCTAAGTTTCTTGCAGTAGCACCATAGCTGGCTTTTCATTCTTGACCAAGAGATTTAAGGATTTCCTTCTGTCGGGGCTCTTTAAATCCCTGCAGTTCCAAGATAACATTTTCATGATTTTTTAGATTTGGGTATTTTCCTATATGTGAAGGGCTGGTTTATTGTTGGCTGTAATCCCAAAGCCTTATTGTTGGTTGCTTCATCTTCTCTGGTTTCCTCCACGGGCCTTTTCTCCAGGGAGAAGGGAGGCCATTCTTTGTCTGACTGGAGCGGAGAAGGGGGAGGCTTTGCGGAATGAGGATCTGCCTTATGACCTCTTGAACTGGGGTGGTGGTGGGGCATTCTCTGCTCCTTTTGCTTGGTTGGAAGGCAGGATTTCTCCCTTTTCAGAAATGTTTTTGTTGCTTTCTTTTACTTGGTTGGAAGGTGGGATTTCTCCTTCAGAAATTTGTTTTATTGGCTCTACCACTGGGTTCACGTTCTCCTGGATCTCTTCCAATTGAACTGGAAGTTTAGGGTCTTCATGGTGCTCATTTTCCAGGACTGAAGATCTGTTCTTTGTTTCAGACTAGTTGATTGCTGGGTTTTTTTGAGCCTGCTGCTGCTTCTTTTTTTTTGTACTTTGACACTTTTTTGAAGGCCCCTCTATTAGTTTTTGGTACCTTGTAAAGTGTGTCCAAGTCCTGGGCACACTTGTGGCAGAAGGTACAGGTACAGACTAAGGACAGTTCAGCAAAGGAGCTTGTAGAACAGGTCCATACTACAGCAGAAGGTACAGCACGTACTGCAGGTCTGTATAGACACGTGTGGCAGTCTCAGAAGATCTGTACATCATTGATTTCAGTGCAGCACGATGATCTGTAGATGAGGGTGCAGCAGTACAGTAGACAGGAGGGTGCACTGATACTTTTGTAGGCTTCCAGCATTGAGGGTGCATGCATGCGGCAACAATACATAGGAAGGGATAATGTTATCCTCAGCAGTTTGTTAATTTCCTATAACTCAGCGACAGAAACTAAATGCCAATAATTTGTTTAACCCAGAAATTAATCTAGCTGATATAAACTCTGGAAATTATGCAAGTAATCTACAACTGAGTTATTTAACCAACATAAACAGCAGAAGCATACTCAGAAACCAAGCACACAAAATAGACAACACCAGAAATACCCTGGAAACCCCAGTGTGGGGAAAACCAGAAAAGAGGGGCTTTTATTTGGCTTTTGAGAGGTATTTTTTTTAGGTAAGCAGATTTGTATTACCTTTCAAAAACTAAAGATACAATATTTCTGTCATACCAGAGTAATTACCGGTCTGAATTGTCCAGCTGGGAAACCGATTCAGCCAACACAGAAAAATAGACTTAAAACCTAAAATATACTGTTCAAGAAAGACAAAAAAGGACTGCCTATCCTGGTGTCTCTGTCTGATCAAAACGGTGCCACATAAGGCCCGATAATAGTCTAGGTGTCGCATAGTCAGTAAGCAGAGCATGAAGAAACTAAAATGAAGGCCATAACCTGAATCAAGTGCCGAATTAGCATTCATGTCCTGTCTGCTCCGCTTCCTCGCGCGGGGCAATTACTTGGGTGCTCATTGCAGGAGCATTCACTGTCATAGCCGGAGCACTAGTTGCTGTACCAGGAGCGTGAAGGGAGCCAAGCAAGGTGGTGAGCAGGAGCTCCAACCGCTCCCCTCGTCGATCCATAAGTTCTATCCTGAAACGCAGGTCATCCATATCCCTGCGGGCGTCGAAGATGAGGCTTTGCAAATTCTCCCAGGCGGCAAGAAGGCACTTCCAAGCATCACCGTCCGAGCAAACATGCGGAGGAGGCGAGGGAGGGGTCTGCAATATGGGGGCGGAGGGGTGGAGAGGAGGTGGTGGAGGGACAGAAGGGGCAGAGGGAGGATAGGAGGAGGACTCAATATTCGCAGGGGGGTCGGGGGCGAAACCCAATGAGTTGCCATCATGATCAAACCACTCAACTTGACATGCCCAAGGAGAGGAGAGAGGGGGAAGAGCGCGCTAGCCAGGGGACGATAAAGATGAGGAGGCGGTCGAAGAGCTTGGTGCAGGAAGAATGGGTGTAGGAAGATTGGGTGCAGGCGGTCGAGGAGCCATTCGGCCGTAAGTATGATACCACATAGGACCCCTTTTTGGCTGCCTGCGCTGCCTGGGCATCACCATGAGAGGGAGAAAGCCATAATCAAGCACAAAAGAGTAGGCGGGGAAGCCAATCCAGAGGAGAGTGCCAAAATGATACAGAGCAACGAGGCAATTGTCGCGGGATATCGGCGAAAGAGCAGTCGTCCTAAATAAGAAACATAGCATAACTTCCCACAAGTGCAGGAGTAAAGGGTTGGGTGGCTCAGTCGTCACCATGACGAGGATAATGGAGATGGCATGCCGGAGCAGGAGCAACATGTATGCATAGGAGTGAATGTGAGGGGGAGTCGAGGTGATTGGCATTAAGTAGAGGAGGGTGGCATCGGGGAGGGATCATGTGGCCTCATCAGAGCTGGACCACACCACCTGTCTTGCTTGGCTGTGATAGATAGCTAACACCCCATTCGAGGAGCTTTTGAGAGAAGTATTACAGCAGCATAAAAACATAAATTTCTTACAGGAAATTTCTCCAGAAGTTATTTTCTCATCCTCAACCAATTCTGCCCAGAAAAACAGTTGTATGACCCAGCTATAATTTGGCTTGTACAACCCTCATTGTACGACCCAGGTACATCTTTGTTCTTTGTTGTATGACCCTGGTTAGTTTTCCCCTCTTCTGGCTGCTGAACTCGGCCCTAACTCTGCCTTACCTCCACTACAGAAACATGCCAAAAATCGACCCCTCTTCCTTGCTATGTACGACCTTGAGCACGACCACCCTGCTGCTTGAGCTGTATGGCCTGTACCTTGTTGTCCAAACTTTCTCAAAAGTCGACCTCTCTCTCAACAATTCACCCTCTTCTCTCAGCCAAACACCCCTCTTTCTTTCTCTCACAAATGAGAAAATATGTGTATGTCCCTCTCACCCTTATCCCCTCAATTTATCTTTCCTTCCACCTCTTTTCTGTCTCGAGATGTGTGCCCAGTTTAGATTTCAATGGCTCAGATTGAGGCACCCCCTTTTGGCTGGACCCCACACAACACTAAGCAATACGCCACTCTTCCTGGGCCCCACACAACACTCAAAACATAATTTTTTTCTGAATCCTAAGTTGGACTTAGGATAAAAATAAATAAAGGCTGATTTGGGTATTTTAATGTGTCCATAAGCTAGCCTTGGACACATAGGCTTAGCTGAGACAGCTTCTGAGCTACAAACTAACACTCCCTCTTAGCGAGGAAGGTGTCACCTCCTTGATCAATCTCTGATCCCATCAAATCTGTTGCTGCTGCTGTAGCTGCTCCCTCTGAACTGGAAGACTCTCCTGCTACCTCTGCTACACTATGATCTGATAACGTGTTCTCCTCATCCACCAATGTCATGTCATACCAATTGACAGTCTTGACAGTCTTGGATGAGGCCAATGGTCCACCAGACTCAGTCTCTGACACTGATCTATGATCCAAGATCCCCTTGGACCCCACTACAGGCTGTCTCAACACCCTGTACATCATACCCTCCCTGATGCCAAGCCTCACTGCTGCATCCAAGGTTGCTCCCTATGAATATAGAAGCACTTGTCCCCTCAGGAACACCACGCTATATCCATCATCCTCCAGGGTTGATACTGAGAGAAAATTTACCTTCAGCTCTGGAACAAATAACATCTCGGCCACTTCCAGAGAACCTTCTGACTCTAGATGGAATGTGATGCATCCAACCCCCTTCACTGCATGCATGGTGCTAGCTCCACTTCTCACATGCAAGTTTGAGTCTGTCTTCGAAACACTAAGGAACATCGACCTCATCCCCGTCATATGGCGAGATGATCCACTATCCATGATCCATGCCCCAATGTCCTCATACCCCACAACACTGCTGCTTGAGAGAAAAGAGACCAGAGAAAATTCCTCCTCGAATTTCTCAGCAAAATCATCGATCTCAGTTGATGTTGATGTTGCTACCTGTGCCTCCTTCTTCTTCTTCTTCTTCTTGGGACACTGGCTTGCATAGTGGCTAGTCTTATGACATGCAAAACATTTCACTTTGCTCATGTCCTTGGAACTTCCTCCACTGCCCTTCTCTTCATGAAGAGCAACATTCTCCTCCTCTTCACTCTTTGGCTGGCTAGCCTGTGAGGAATCAACTCGTAGCTCCTCTTGGGTGAATTCATCCCATAACCTCTCCCAATCGTGGAGTTTATCTTGAGCCACCACTCCTCGGACAAACACGTCCCACTGCTTGGTGAAACCATTCGAGGCTGTTCTCACCAACTCTAACTCGTCCATGGTCTCCCCAACAACTGCCAGTTCATCTCTGATCCAAGTGAACTCGGTGAGATATGTAACCACTGACTCTTCCTTGGCCATCTTCGTGCTTCTGAGTCTTTGCTCGAGTAACATCTTCCTGCTTTGGTTATCTGACTAGTACAGATTCACTATGGCCTCCCACATATCCTTAGTTGTCTTCTTTCCAGACAGGTGAGGAATGATGTGGTCTTTGACTCCATCAATAATGATCATCCTTGTCTTCACATCCTTCTTGAGATGAGCTGGTTGTTGTGCTGGATCTGCTGGAAGTACTACTTTCCCTTCAACAAACTCCTACAATCCATTTTCCTCCAGCAACAAACCCATTCACTCCTTCCATGGATTGAAGTTTGAGGCCCCTTCCAGCCTATCTTCAAACCTCAAGCCTGCACTGGCCATTATGTCAGCTGCTCTGACTCACACACCCTTTCTGGTAACTCGTCCCCCTTGCTGATTCACACCTGGTCTGCACAACAAGTCGACTTGGTCTCTTCTGTATTTAGAGGCTGAGCTCTGATACCATGTTAATTTCCTATAACTCAGCAACATAAACTAAATACCAATAATTTGTTTAACCCATAAATTAATCTAGCTGATATCAACTCTGGAAATTATGCAAGTAATCTACAACGGAGTTATTTAACCAACATAAACAACAGAAGCATACTCAGAAACCAAGCACATAAAATCAGTGTTACTAACATTGTCAATGACAAAATATTGTTGAGTGTCCGAAAACGAAAATATCGGCAACATCGGGGAAAATATCGGAAAATGTCGTAAGAACGAAAAAAAATACAAAAATATTCATTTTTTTTCAATTTTTTAAATATCTAAATCATCGACAACATCAAATAAATGCATTTCCACGTAATTATGAAAAGAGAACTGATATATAAGATGTCTACTAAACTTGAATACATCACAGTCTACAATTCAACACTGAATCATGTCCTGAGTCTAAAGCCTCAAAATATCATCAAAAAATATAATAAGTGACAAATGTATCTCATCATCATGATTCATCTACAATGAAATCAAATAAATTCTAATGATTCCCTCTGCTCCTTTTACGGGAAAAGGTGATAGCTTTTCCTCCAGAGGAAGAAGCCCCTGGGGCTAGCACTGGACTCTGACGTCCTGTAGAAGAAGCATGAGCTAGACTTTGGTGTCCTCTACTGGTGCTACTGCCAACTACAACTCCCTCTGTTGGAGTCCGTTAAGATGGTGGTTGACTCTGCTCTGTAACATCCTCCTCCTCCTCTGCTACTGCCCCCTCTACCTCCTCCTGTATCCAATCAGGCATTGATTCCAAGATAGGCCTCTTAGACTCAACCCTACTCATCTTTGGTTGAAGGAAAACTTGCCTCTTTCTCCTTTGCTCTCCAAACCCTACACTTCACTTGCAAAATGACAGAAAAAAAAGTCAAATTCGGGCTTTATTTTCGGCCCTCTCTGCGTTCCTGTGACATTTTAAAAAATAGCGCGAAAATATCGCGCTATTTTGGTAAATAGCACAATATTATCGACAGAGGTAAATAGCGCGCTATTTTTGCTGTGTTTTCACCTCTTGTAGTGGTTCATACTGACATTTGTGGTCCTTTTCACCACCTAATCTCTTAGGGGAGACAAGTGATTCCTTAATTTTACTGATGATTTTTCCTTGTCTTACTTGGATATACATTCTTCAATCCAAGAATGATGACCCAAAGTTGTCAAACTTGTATAACCCGGTAATATCATCAACAATTCGAGTTGTAAGAACATGTTGAGGATCTTTTAGATCCTTGATTATAACTTGGTGAGGTGAAAACTCTATGGTTTTACCTTCACTTGAATCAGTGATTTGATATACTGATAGAAGGTTGCAGGAAAGACTTGGAACACATAATACATAATTAAAATGACCATTATCTACCTGAACTATTTTAGACTCTACAACAATAAGATATCTATCATCACCAACAAATATTTTCTTGGTGTTACATTCATTAAGAGTAGAAAATATGGCTTTATCCTTAGCCATATGATAAGATGCTCCAAAATCAATAAGCCACTCATCATAAGAAGAAGTAGAAGTTGCATTGAAGGAGAAACCAAAAGCAGAAAGTGCATGTCCATGAGAAGAAGAGGAAGAAGTAGAATCGATACTGATGTTGTGCTTCTTCATCGTTGCTTCTAAAGATGCCATCTTCTTAAAACATTTGGACTCATCATGACCATCTTTCCTACAAAAGTTGCATTGTCCGTCAGTCTTCTTACTTTTAGATTTTGCTCCTTTGTCACCATTAGGAGCGGAAACTGGCTGAGAGGGTTTGGGACCCTTGTTTTGCTTCTTGTTGTGGCGAGGATGTTGCTTCTTGGGATTCTTGGCTTTATCTTTCTGTTGGACTACTAAGGCTTTGTTGGAAGTACCTGCAGTGCTAATCAATGCAAGTTGCAAAAGCTTATCTTGCTCTCGAATCAGAGCATCACAAAAGGACTCAAGAGAGGGTTTTTGATAAGCACTCCCTAGAGCTTCTCTGGTGGCATAAAAGGTAGATACTAAAACATAATATGCACTACAAGCTTAGCAAGAATAACATATATGCATCTATCTTTCGACAGATCTAGTTGGCATTCGATACACAAGTGTTTTGAACTTAGATAAGTTATCTTCAATGCAAGGAAAATCATTTGGACTTAAAGTCATTAATTGATTCTCCAACTGGCGAGATCGAATAATATTGTGCTTACCAAACACAACTTCAAACTTTTCCCAAGCTTTATTGGGGGCATTAAGTCCTTGAAGGTGAAACCTTAAATCACGAGAGATGGACATTCGGATTAGTCCACGGGCTTCGTCATTCCTATTAATCCATTTGGCATACTTGTCATCATCAACGGGTTCTTCTTCTTTTCTTAAGGTAATTCGGTACAATCCTTTACTTCTTAATAAATCTTCCATATGGGATTTCCATTGGAAGTAGTTGGTGTTGGTAAGCAAAAGATCATTGGGAGATGCCGTATTAAAATATGCAAAAAAAGATGAAACTGATGGTTTGGATGGAAAGATCTCGAAAAAATAGGACGTATAAAAAAAACGACACTAAAAACGAACTTCAGATGTGAAAGTTACGTTCTTTTGAAAAAAGACATAAACGATAACCAAAGAGCCACATGGCAAGTAGAAGTTGGTCCACATGGTGATTCCCCTCTTAATAGCTTCACTTTTACAAATAAGTTGCTTATGAAGTGACCCACTTTTATAGAATAAGCGGGGATCACTTTTACATTGAAGTTACTTTATAAAAGAAAGTTGCATACAAAATAAATAATTTTAACATAAAATATTAAAGCTACTTTATTGATTCACTTTTATAATTTAAGTGAAATACACTTTACAATGGATGCATGGACTTTTAAAAAAAATAAATAATAAAAGAGAGACTTGAACTCAAGACCTCTTACTTAATAAAACAACTTTTAACCAAGTGAGCTAGTGCAAAACATATTGTATTGTTTAGGAGGAGGATTGAGGGTGTTGTTGTTGTGGAAGACGGCCTTGAAGAGCGTGCTCATAAAAAACTCTTCACACAAGAAAAATATTTCGCTTCTCGATGACAACATGGGTTAGATCTTGGTTAGCTTCCTTGAAAAATGCAAGTTTTCCCTCTATTTTTGATTTACCGAGATCGCACAAAGCGCACAACAAATAGCAGATGTAGACAGGAAAACCCTTTCCAATCTGTTTCTGATTTGTCGAGATCGCACAGGACGCAGGGAAAAGAGCATACACAGACTGAAAAAAGTAGCAACCCGGAAGTAATAAACAAAAAACCAAAATTAAAAACCGAAATAATATCTCTACAAAAATTTAAAAGGGCATATTTGAGCTTTATACCTCTAGATCTGACTGAAAAGGCCGTATCTTGGGCAAATGGAAACCTTTTCGAGTGAAACGAAAAATGTTCCTGACTGAAACAAGCGCTCCAGACGCAATGAAATAGTCTTCTCAGCCCATAAATGTACGAAAATGGAAGAAACCAGAGATTAGGCAACATGGCTTCACGATCTCGATCTACCACGAGAAAGAGTCTTCGAATGCACTTTAATACCATGTTCGACGAGACAAGTATTCCAACAGAGGACAGACACCTTCATTAACCATTCACACAACCAGATTAAAGATTAACACACCGATGTTTTGATGTGGTAAAACCCCTACGGGGAAACATCCACAACCCTAGCTAATGTGGCCACTTGGAGCAATTTATTAATGCAAAATAAAATATTACAGAGAGATTTACAAGAGATTTTCTCACAATCGATCATCAACAAATGACCCTCCATACTCTTTAAATAGAGATCATGGACCAATCTGGTGTTAAGTGACGGATCAATGTAGCCGTTAAGATCGAGGAGAATATGAACCGTCAGATCACTCTATGTCGAGAACATATCGTGACCATCGGATTTCCTAAATACTAATTATACTAAAGAAACACACTTTTACTTAATGACACATTAGACCAAGTTGATCTTAACTAACTCCCAAGTGTCTAAATATCCTAACAAATTCCCCCTTTTTATTATCTTATTATTTTTATTATCCCATCTTAATAAAGTATGGCTAATTATTAATATATTATTTTATCCTTTATTCATAAGGGCTATTTTATTATTTTATTATTTATCCTCAACGTATTCCTTTTAGTTTTCTTCAACGGTCATCTCTTAATCTTCTCTTTAAAACTATACTTTAGAAGTTAGCACTCTTTTCTAACATCGTAGCTTATTTTGATCTTGATGATGGGTGGAGTGTCCACTCGAAACGTATATCCAGAAAGTTAAGTTCAAGCATTATGACTAACTATGAAAACCTACACACTAAGAATCCTTGATTTCTCAATTTAGTGGGATGAATCTTCCAATGACTTTACAAAGTGGAATGCTAGTCCATTTCTTGAAGGTTTTTCTTTTTCTTGCGGTGGCATCCATGAGAGCTTTGAATGCTGCTGCACTTTGGGTTCAAGGTTGTTAGAGTGAGCTTGAGCTCCTCCCCATGGCAGTGGCTATGGAAGAGCATGAAGAGAGGGATATGGTTTTGTGGGGGGTAGACACAATACTTAATGGCTAATTGATCATAAAGTAAGCAAACATTAATAGATTATCCCTGACATGTTTTTGAACAATATATTATATTATGTTTACAGGTGGTTATAGAGAAATTTGCATAATTTTCTTTGTTGAACTGAATGGCAAATTGTATAACATGCTTGTGTAAATCATTGTATCATAGACATTGATATAATCTCTTTGTCAAACTTAATTGTGAACTTTACAGTTATTTTTGCACTTGCAAATATTTCCAAATTTCTTTGTCATCGAACACAAACACAAACCAGGTGGCTTAGGCTATATTTCAAGGCCCAAGCCATATTTATTACAAAAATCGCTACAAAACAACTTGACCAAGATGTAAAATGACATCTTGTTGGCAAGGAGGAATAAACATATCAATCTATACTCGAGCTATGGTTAAAAGAAATGCCTAGAAGACAAACTAACTATGTAAAAGAATATGACAATGGGTGGAGTAATGTCTAGAAGTCAAGCTAACTATGTAAAAGAATATATCATTGTATTGGCCAGAGGAAGGCCATATTTCTAGCTAAGCTTCAAAGAAAAAGCATGTCTTGATGGGAGGACACGTCACAAATTGGTCTCCTAGTCGCACAATCAAAAGGCATCTTGGGACACGAGAAAGAAAGAAAGAAATTATTTTAACGTCCATGAGGCTAACAATAGCCTATGGGACAAACCACCTCACACATTGATTTCTGCATTTTAACCCTTTTCTTGTTCAACTTGATGATGAGCGCCCCCAATTTCTCCATTGTCCCTTCACTGAATAAATTATCCCAAGAGCTATCTGTCAAGATACTTACATAGCTATCCCTACTGTGTTTGAAGGCTTCACACTCTAAAATGAAATGTTTTTTTGTTTCCCCTTTTTCGGAGGTGCAAAACATACACACCCTTTCTTCCCAAGCTTCCTTTGGTCTTTTCTAGTGCTCAGTTTCACAACAGAGTTGATGGGAATTGGTTCTTAATTGAGCAATAAGCATTTTGGCTCTCCAAGATATATTGGTCCCTATGTACATTTTTTGATGATGATTATAAGTGGGGTTAAACTCTTCAATATAATACTCTTTATCCCTTTATCCCAAGTGTGCTTGTGGAACTTATCAATAACAAAAGCTTTTATCTCTTTACTGTTCGTAGGGCACCTGTTCAAGTAAATATCCCATTTACTAAGCCATTTACTATTTTGCCACATCCACGTCTTCTTTCTTTTGCACAATATGTCATTGAAGACGACCTTTAGGCCAACGACCGTCTTCCATTTGCTCAATTGTTTTTAGATATCTTATGAGTCGCACCATAGCAATTGCTTCAATAGGAGCAACCCCCATTTCACTCAACATGATATCATAAGGGATTGGACTTTTAATTTTAAACTTGTTTGTAATCAAACGTTTTTGAATCTTCTCAATTTTCTTCCACTGTAAGTCAGATGTATTGCTGGCCCACACTTCACAACCATAGAGAACCACTGGGATCACTAAAATCCCAAAGAGAGTTTGCGTAGTGTTCCAATCCCATAGCTCTGCCTCTCTGCACCTATTTTGGAAAGCATAGAACGCTTTCCAACCTCCCAAAGTTCTTTTCTTTTTGCAACCTTCTCAACTTAGATTTTTGTTGAAGTCAATTCCGAGGTATTTGTAATTTGCCACTTCTTCAAGAGTGCTGCCTTCAAAGTAGAACTTATGTTGATTATGTCTTCTTTTGCTAGAGAAAACTACCACTTTCGTCTTGCTAGTATTGACTTGCATCCCCACTATTCTACAAAAGTGCTCAAGGGAAATTAAGTGTTCTTGCAACCCAAGAGCAGATTTAGCAATCAAAATAAGGTCATCTGCATACAAAAGAAGCTTTATCACAAACTCGCCCAAAAGAGCACCATCACGGTCCTGTAGGTTTAACCACTCTTCAAGTTTGTCTATATATAAACCAAAAAGTGTATGGGACAATGGGCACCCTTGCTTGACCTCGATATCACTCCTAAAACTTTCGGAGATACCAGCTAATGTTCTGATTTTGACTTTTACCTCCTCATATAGCCTATGGACAACTGGTCTAAGATGCATAGGAACCCCAAGTTCCTCCATTCTATGCCAAATCTCATCTCTAGGGACCGTGTTGAAAGCTTTTTTGAAATCAACAAAGCAACAAAAGGCTCTCTTTTTTCTCCCACACTTTTTCAATGATGTGCCTTAGAGTTATACCATGATCAATCATGGAGTGTTTAGGTCTGAAACCTGCTTGCCCTTTAGCACGCTTATCTCCTTCTTCCGCCCACTTGCTAATTCTATTTTCTAGCATACTTCCGAATAACTTTGCAAACAAGTGGTTTATCATTATGGTCCTATAGTTGGAGGGATTATTGACATCACCACTCTTGAAAAGTGGTATTGCTAGGATCATTGTCCAATCTGTAGGGAATCCCTGTTGAATGATGTTGTTAAAATTTTTCATAGTGCAAGGTGCAAGAGTTTTCGAACCCCACTTTAGATATTCTGCTTGAAGTTCAACTAAATCTTTTGCTTTTCCAACACCCAACTTTTTAATACCCACCTCAATCTTTTGCACGCTGAAGAGCTTAGTAGTAGTGTTGACCAAGGGGGGGGGGGTGTCAACCTTAGGATCTTGCTCATAAAACTGCTTTGCATACTCGAACCATTGATAAGCTGTGATATTATTTTCAGTTTGTTTCTTTCTCTTTTGAAGGTCCTTTCAAAATAACTTGGGGTTATTTTTCCCCAGGAAGATTAGTTCCTCCCTCCTTGAGATCATGAAATCAACTTTTTTTTTTCTTACAATCGGCTTGTAGGCTTTTAAGTTTATTTCTTTCTGGCTTGACTCTTTCAAAGTTTTCCTTGCTGTTTTGCATTCCTCATCAAACCAAGCATTAACCAGAAAGCAATTTGTTTCAGATTTCTTATTTTTTGTTCTTTTGCATTCTGCAAGTGCGCTTTGAATTAAATTTGTTAGCTCATGACTATGGAGGCCTTGGGACATAATTTTCTCCTTGTTAAACAACCTCTCTAGTGCTATCTTGAAGGTATTACAGTTTTTTTGAGTCAAAAGAACTCTGCCCTTTGAAGGAGGTTGCTGAATGCACTAATTTTTCGTCCCACGTTGCTGCTGTTTAGTCCAAGTGAAACTTAAATAGATTGGTCTATGATCAGATTTCAACTCCCACAGTTGTTCACCAGTCAAAACTTCCTCCATTTTCTCACACAAGCCATGCGAGCAAATTGCATAATCCACTACACTTGCGCCATTGTAGGTATTGCAGGTGATATTACCAGAATTCGCCCATCTAACCAACCCATTACAAATGACTAAGTCAAATGCCCCACATAGAGTAAGCAGTTGCTCCCCAAAAAGGTTGCAACTTTTGTTGTCCTTTGAAACTCTTGTTCACTGATGATTGCTTTCTTTTGTAAGCCAAATGGGATTGTAGTCTTCCTTACAACGAAGAATACTAGCTTGCTCACTTGCATTCCTAGCATTGAAATCACCCACTATAAGGACTTCACTTAGTTGAGAGTACGATGCAATATCGCTTTTTAAGGCTGCAAAAGGGTCTTTGTGGTCAAGCCCCCTACTTTTGTAAGTTTTTGAAACTTGTGGAGCAAAATAACATGCTGCAATTCTGATGATGTTTCCATTTTCTGAGATTTTAAACCAAATGAATTGTTTATTTGAGTCTTCTCTTTCTAACTAAATGAGACGACCTTTTTTTTTTCCCTCACTAAGACCATGATACACCCGCGTCCTTTACCATTCTCAGCTGCCTTGTTCCACACTGCCATCTTCAAATACCCTTCAAAGAGAGGTGTCTTGCACGCTTTATGCTTATGTGTTTCCAAGAGACAAATTATGTCTCTATCTTCCGCGATAGGCCCTAACCCAGGTCCCCGCCTCCAAGGATAACGTCTGCAGTTCCAACAAACTAGTCTTAAGGAAACCTGGGTAGAACCTGATTGCTATTTGTTTTGGCCTACAAGATTCCTGTCCCATTTGGAGAGAACATTAAGGTTAACCAGCTATGCACCTGTCCCAAAAATCCTGCGAACAGTTCCTTGCAAATAAATGTTTCCCACTTTTGAGTTCTGCAACAGTTTTGGAAACTGTGACTATCGGCATACGTGTTCTTGACTGTAAAATGGTTTTCCGTTATTTGTTTCATCGCCTTGCAGGGTATCTCACCAGTAGAATACGCATGATCAGCAGAAGTTGTGATTTGTTTTTATTTATGTGACAGGGGCATGCAAATTACAGAGGCATTGCGGTTACAGATGGAGATGCAAAAGAAGCTACACGAGCAGCTAGAGGTAATTATGCTCCATAGACTGGTTATTATATTTCATCGCTACTCTTGTACTATCTATGCCATGGCTCATAAACTTGTTATATTCAGTTTCAACTGAAGCTTCTGTGCTGGTGCAGGTCCAGAGAGCATTGCAGTTAAAGATAGAAGAACATGGAAAATACCTACAGAAGATGTTTGAAGAGCAACAAAAAACAGATAGCTCATTCAAGAGTCAAAGCCTCTCTGCCCCACGTTCAAGTAATCCGTTTGCTGCTGCAGGTCCCTTGGAGCAGTCCTCTGATGTTGAAGAGGATGGTTCTCGATCATTTCCTGCCAAAAGAATTGAGACAGTGCAAAACAAGGATAACAGTGGCCGTGGGACACTTCTAGCTGTGGGTGCCAGGGACAAATCATTGCCGGTAGTGGTTGCTGACAACAACTCAGAAGTTGTGGCAGACACTGAAAAGACCCCTCCTTGTGGGTCAGGGTCAATTCCAGATGCTGAAGATGGAATAAAAGCCCCACCGGCAAAACGTATTAGATCAAACCCTGACAACACGTGTATGGATAAACTAGGTCCTCTATCGACAGGCTTGGTATCATGAACAATCAGCCATTGCCTGAAGCTGTATTTGAGACATACATTTCAACCTTGTCTCAGCAGAGGAATATTTTATGAGGTGCTGACCACCTTCTGTAGTCATCAGTGAACAAATATTGCAGCACTCTGGATATGGTCTCCGTGAGGATGCATCTGGATTGCAAGTAGAATAGAGAGCAGTGCAGGTCACTGAATTCACAATTTTATGCGTTTTGGAGCATCTTTTGAGTAAAACATATGTTCATTATCTGTTCAAATTGACCTCATTTTATTAAAGTTTAGGAATTTGCAATGATAGTTCAATTTTTGTAACATTTTCTCTGACACCTGAAACTGTAGCGACCGATATCCTGAAGGACATTTCCACAACCAAATTTTCTTAGGGAGAAGACAAGACTCACTCGTTCTAAGCCATTGTAAATTATGAAGAGTTTTGAAATATACTTTTATGAAAAAAACCCGAAAGGTTTTCTTTGGAGGCATAGGTCATTATGACTTTCACATACCTCAACATATTTTATATTATATAAATAATACATATTAATATTAATATTAAGAATCGTAACTATATGCAGGGTTGTGTTCCTAGTATATGTGTTGGCGTAAATTAGTGTACCTCAGTTAAAGGGAATTTGCATACACAGAACTAGTATGTGTTGGCGTAAATTAGTGTACCTCAGTTAAAGGGAATTTGCATACACAGAACTAGTCAAATGTTTAGCAACATCGATGACAACCAGTTCAGTGAACCCCTTAGGCTTATTGTATTGTATTCTGTCTATTTATTTAATATATTTGTTAATTTAAATATATGTTTCATACATGTAACCATGGTATCCACATGGGTTGATGCTGGGTGGTCTATTCTTTGTTATTGGAAATAAAATTTCTTGGCTTTTGGCCAAATTATAGTAATTTTTCTTCTGTTCTAAAGCTTCTATTTTCACAATTTTTTCATGGTTTTATTAGTTTTGGAAAAAAAAACAAACACCTTTTTATTTGAAGAGTTTGATAAATTTATGTAAGAAAAGTAATACTAACAGAATCTAAAAACATATAAATAATAATAACACATTTACAGTGTAAACAAGATTTACTTTAGAAACTCTTAACTGGAAAACCAACATAACTTAGAGCCACACTGATCTTTTATTCATTATAATAACTTCATTATTTACAATATAATATTTTGTGGTATCCAAAACACTAATCTGTTAATCGGAATTAGATTACAACCCTAATCCATTAATTAAAATTAAATTACAATAAGTCAAAAACACACAAAAGAGATGAAAAACGGATTCAAAATTTTCTCAGGAAAGCTTTGCCCCTAAACCCCCAATAGAGGGCCCACTATCCCTCTCGTGCCTCCCCAACTGAGGGGGTGATCACTCCTCTAGACCCCCTTTGTGCCGAGATGAGACTAAGTCTACCTGAAAAGAGTACACCACATGCCCAACACCATTTATCTTTGGATGAGGATAGGGATCGTTCACTACAACCCTCAACCTGCATGTGTTCTACTGCCTCACTGTACAGTCTGTAGTGACAGGGGGCGGTCTCCACCACGAGCGTCGCTGGGCAAATATCTGCCTGTTCACGTGGAGTTAATCCGTTTTGTCTGCAGAATTTTGATTGGTCAAAGTTTCCCTGTCATAAATCTTAGTCTGTAGTGACAGGGGGCGGTCTCCACCACGAGCGTCGCTGGGCAAATATCTGCCTGTTCACGTGGAGTTCATCCGTTTTGTCTGCAGAATTTTGATTGGTCAAAGTTTCCCTGTCATAAATCTTTGAGCATTGATTTATATGTGGCAGACATAAAATCTGTGCAGTTTCAAAGCCTGTACGACAGCGTTTATCTTCACCCTTTATCTTTCACTTCTTTGATAAACAATTGGAACTTCTAAAAGTTTTCTGCATATTCATATTCCCCCTCTCTTTCTTACCTCTGATAAGCAATTGGAGCTTCTAAAAGTTTTCTGCATATTCATATTCCCCCTTTTGATTCAGTGTTATAAAACATAAAATTCAGTCAAGTGAAATTACAAAGGAATAACTATGCCAATACTAACCATGTCAATTCAGAAAATCACTACCTTTTGCACCATTAATAGTGGCCATTCAGTGTTTCATTCAAGCTTTACAAGCTTTCATAAAAACTAAAATAGAACTAAAATTAAAATATTTCCATGCTGCACAAATTGTCTTTCCAAACTTTTTCATTTTAAAATGTTTCCAACTACTTCGCTATCAACTTAAGAAATCAGTGACATTTTTCATTTATCTTGGTTTTGTTCTTTCACTGTCTCTCCAATCCAAGACTTCTCTAAGTACATGTGCTGTCCCCTTTAAGTATAAAAGCCATTATTACATTTAGAAGAAATAATAATCGAATCAACCAAGGATTTTTTTTGAGATCGGTTTGAAATTGCTAATGAAAGTCTCCAATACAAAGTGCATACATTACAATGTAAATTAGAAGAATGAGTTAATAACATATTGATGGCAAACAAGGTCATGAAAAAAGTTTGCTAAGCACTGAACAAAACACTAATAAAAAAAGATGGAGTAATTTATTCTCAAGGAACCACCATCATACAAGAAAGAAAAATCATTCAAAAGTCGGTGCAAATTGTCAACAAAGGAACATTTACAGATTACATGGAATATTGTCAAGGATCCACAGCCTCACTACTTTTAAAAGTCAAGAAGAAAGAAAAAGCAGTTAAAAGTCAAAGTGCAAATTGTCCACAAAAGAGCATCTTATCAGTTGATATATCAACTGAAGTCATTTAAAACAATATCGTTACACATCTTAATAATATCAATCAATGTTATATAAACAGGAGTATGAAAGAACATCCTACAATTGAAGCTGATGGTCATCGCAATCGTGAAAGTTGTCTCACTAGTTCCCTATTTAATCAGCATTTGTATAATTTCATACAAAGATGATAATTTACATTCCAAAAAATTCCCTAGTTAATCAACATTTGTATAATTTCATACAAAGATGATAATTTACGTTCCAAAAAATTATAAATTCCAATGTGACTTATTTTCAAAGATACAATTGAAGTTAGAACAAAAATAAATGTTTGGGAGACTTGGCAAGAATAACTCCGATAAAAATTGACCATGATTGGATTGATACATTTATAATGAATTACTATTGTTTGAGCTTAAAAGATCTTTCCTCTTTATTTATTCATAGCTTTGAGGGCAAAGCATATGTAGAAGGGGAGTCTTATCATATACCTCAATATATAGTGTATTATCTTAATAAGTTATTAATTATGAAGTACCACGACGATATGCAACATTTACATTGAAGGCTAGCAACACTTTTCTAGGGTTTCCTTCTCTTTGTTGTTGCTTTGTAACCATATATTTCTTGAGGAGGGGGGGTGGCTCCCCCTTCTCATCTGTGTTTCCCCCTCTTTCCTTTTCCTCTCCCTCCTTTGATGTTGGTACAAATTTCCAGAAATCAATATCAACAACGACGAAAAGAGCTACGGAAGCTCCATTCATCCTTGGGAAAAGATTTGTGAAGACTTTGGAAGGAATTTCGAAATTGTAAAGTCCTTTTGGGGCTCCAAAAAGGAAGGCATTGTTGTATGTAGATTATATCTTGGTTTGCAAGTTTATTAGTGGGTCTTTGAACCACACAACCCTTGAAGGATGGATTTAATAATAGTGGGTTCCAAGTAAGTAGGTATTGGTTGGAAAACTAGGAAGCAGGTTATCGGATTTAACAATTGGATGACACATAGGAAGTAGGTCATTGGATTTAATAATGGGATGACACTAGAATTTCCAGTAATGGCCATGTTAAATGATGAGATCAATAATGTTTATGCCCCCACTTGTTGGAGGGAAAATAAACTATTGGCCATTTTAAATGACGATATCAACAATGTTTATGCCCCTACTTGTTGGAGGAAAAAAAAACTATGTTGGCACTCCCTAAAATAGTAATTGAGGATTTCCCGCTCGAGAATAGGATTGTTGCATGAGACTTCAATTTAGTCTTATCATGTTGGAGAGATAGGAAAGGACATTGCATAAGATATTATGTTAGAATGTAAGTCATTGGAGATTCACTTGGTTAAAAAGTTTATTTGGATGGATAAGCGGGGGAGATCATGTTTTATAATTGAGAGAGTGGATATATTTTTGGTCTAGGAATCCTTTTGGAAGGAGTTATAATTTCATCTTTTGCTATCCCTCATGCAATTTCTGACCATAAACCAATCACATTGGTAGTTAAGGCTAAGTTTATGGTCCTATCCTTTTTAGGTACAACCTGACTTGGGCAAGCCAAAAAGGTTTCTTTGAGATGATTAGGAAAAAATGGGCCACCCCACAAGGTGGAACAACAATTAGGAGCAAAAGATAAAACTTTTAAAGCATGAAATTAAATCCCGATCCAAATAACATGGAGCTGACTTGAAAAAAGATTGTAGAAATCATGAATGGGGATGACCTAACAAAAGATTGTAGAAATCATGAATAGGTCTTGGATAAATTCAACAAAAGATTGAGGTAGAAAATTTCTCTCAATAGTTTTACTTTGTAGAAAAAATGCTTTGGTAGCTCTAGTGCAAGGCCAATGAACCAAGGAGCCATGACACTTAAAGTTGTTTTTTAAATGTTGGTGATAATCGTACTATGTAACAATCAAAGATACCAACAATATAAAAAAACAATAAACATGAAACAAACGCATGGAGTTGCAATTTAACTTGAGTAGAAGTAAAGCACACCATCACAATGTTGGTAGGCAGTAGTGGTCCTTGATTCCTCAAGGCTCACCATAGCCATGGGTTTTCCTCAAGGCTCACCATAGCCATGGGTGCTAGCAACCATATCTCCAAACAATTTGG
>ML777279.1:6317-24484 GCA_009831015.1 Picea engelmannii | reverse complement strand
CATCATATCTTAAAGTGTAAAACTAGGGTTTTCTTGGATCATCATTTTTCCTAGGTTTTTCTAGGGGTTCAAGAAGTATAAACCCTAATTTATTTTTTAGATCTTATAAAGGTCTTGTAGCACCTAATGGATTCATCTTATGCTGCACATGTGGTTCTGCATTTTACATATTGGTCCTCCTCCACTTCATAGGGATGGATTGCTAACTTTGGAGCTACTAGGCATATGCCGAAACACTAACGCCTTTTCTCTAATTATCGGTAGTAGCATAGTGCTAAGAAAGTGATTATTGGTGATAAATAAACTCTACCCATTTCAAATGTGGCATTGTTCTTATTGACACTGCCAAATTTTGGGAAGTCCTTCATGTTCCAGGTTTATGGCTTAATCTTCTCTCTATTTACCACATCACTCACATGAATAAAAAGGTGGAATTCTATCTAGATCGATGGGTAATTAAATTTTTTTATGACATTTTAAAGTGGTCGCCTATAGATATTGTCATGAATTCGACCATATGTACAAGTTGGGAAATCCTAGTTCTCCTTCAACACAGAAATGATTTGTTTCCATGGTGGCTAATATTGATGATAATACTAGGTTGTGACATCAACATTTGGGTCATACAAACTTTTGGTCTTTGTGACATATGATTCATCTGCAGATTGTTGAAGACCTTCCATAGATTGAACCACTTAGTGGTTTTTGCGAAGGATGTACACTGGGGGAACAAAATCAATAGTCCTTTCTTAAAATGAGATGTGTTTCCACCTCTTGTAGTGGTTCATACTGACATTTGTGGTCCTTTTCACCACCTAATCTCTTAGGGGAGATAAGTGATTCTTTAATTTTACTGATGATTTTTCCTTGTCTTACTTGGATATACATTGTTCAATCCAAGAATGATGTTTTTTGAAAATTTAAGGATTTCAAACAATCAGTGGAGAATTAAACTAAGACAAAGATCGAGTTTATAATGACTAGCGATGGAGAAGTTTATACTAGTAGTACTTTCCAAACATTTCACAAATATCATGTGATCTCTTGACATGAGACTGTTTCATAGGAAGGTGAAGTAGCCATCCATAAGATTAAATTATTTTGGAAATGGTGTGATGTATGCTTCAAGGAAAGAAAATTGAGCCTAAATTACAAGGTAAAGTATTTGTATATGCAAATCACACCAGTAATCTAATTCCCACTCATACAGTTTGAGGCATGACCCCATATGAAAATTGGTATGGCTCCAAACCCTTAGCTTCACATTTTATAATTTTTGGATCAAGTACATGAGCCCATATTCCCAAGGAAAAGAGTCACCACTGTGTTGTGGTAGGTTATAGTGGAATTTCAAAGGCATATATTCTATATGATCCCTCCACTTGTTAATTTTAGAGCTTCTATTAAGTTCTTTTCAATTTACTAGACAATAATAGCATAAGAAGGATCATTGAAAGAAACACAATCACAAGGTACACATCATTTATCCTGGGAAACCCTCATGGGGGAGAAAACCCCCAAAAAACTTCCTTAATATAGATTGCCAATACAATGCCAAGATAATAAACCAAACACTAGAGAATATCCAAGACCGAGCAATGCACCTCTCTCTTCCTTCTTCCAACATCTGGAACTTCCTTCAAACTTGCGCACTATATGAGTGACTTGAGTGAGTGAGTGAATGAGGCACTAGCCTCTCTTATTTATACTAGCTGAGGAGCACTATGGTTGTGTCCTTTCATCGAGCAGAGCCGACTTCTTCACTTAGTGGCTAAAACCACTTTAATTAGCCTCGGGGGTCGACTTTTCAATTAACATCATTTAATTAGGGTTTGACCAATCCACAAAAGGGGATTTGGTCATACATAAGTCCCGACATGATCAATCCAAAAAAGGGGATTGATCTATAAGATAATAACTCAATAATAAGTAGAATATTCTTCACAATTACAATATTTCAACACCACTCATCATTGAGTGATAGATGAAGGGATGTGGTATTTTTGAAGTCCTTTTTCAGAGTCCACCTAGATCTTTTCGATTCCTTTCTACAAAGGTTTTGCAAATAGTTTCAATGGATCTCTCTCATCCACACTTTGATGTTGATTCTCCTCTTATGAGTGTTTTCTCAAACACTCTTTCTAAATTGAAAAATCAGATGGACATTGATGATAAGGATATTATATATTGAATCCATTGAAGTCTCTTCTTCTATAATTATTGCACCTCCTAATGATCCTGCTACATTGCAACTCAATATTGTTGAAGATATTCCTTCATCTAATCTAGAAAGGCCAATGTCTATGCCCAAATGGGATTTATCTACTCTTTCAAACTCTACCAATTTACTTCCTAAAGGTGAACTTGGTCCTTGTTGACATTTTCCTTAACAAGAAGGGTATTCTACAAAATCATCACGAGAGAGAGGGAAACAACATCAACAACATATGGAACACTGACTGACATATCTATAAATCAACGAAAGTTTTCCTCATCATAAATAACATCATCATTCACAACATGGAGCTGGAGTATCGTCATCATCATCATTCACAACATGGAGCTTGAGTATCAACAACATCATCATTTACAACGTGGAGCTGGAATAACATCATCATCATCGTTCACAGCATGTAACTGGAATATGAAACATCAAAATCAATCAACATAAAAGATATAACAACAACATCAACAACATCATCATCATCAACACGAGGCTGGAGCAACAACATCATCACAACACGAGGCTGGAGCAAAAACATCATCACATCATGAGGCTGGAACAACAACATCATCATAGCACAAGGCTAAAACCACAACATCATCAACAACATGAGGCTGGAACCACAACATCATCAACAACACGAGGCCGGAACAAAAACATCATCAACACGAGGCTGAGATACCATCATCATTATCATATAGCAACAAAATGAGGTAGGTGTAACAACAACATTTTGTGGTACTCTGATAGTCCCTAGGGATCTTCCCAGGAAGCATAAGATTCCCTAGGATATAAAATCCTAATGGAGCTACCACATGGTACTTTGACAGACCATCCTTACTGGACCTTTGGGATCTTCCCATGAATCATAAGATTCCCTAGGATTATACAAATCTTAATGGAGCTACCGCTATTGATCACAACTGACATATACATGCACATGTACTCTGACAAACCATCCTTACCGGACCTTCAAGATCTGTCCAGGGATGATTAGTCCCCTAGGATATAAAATCCTAACTGAGCTACCCACTGTTGGTCAGGATACCATATCATCATCAACATCACTCCCCCTTTTTACGGAGGTCCTTTTAGACTATACCAAGCTTGTCTCGAAAGTATTCAAACTTTACACAAGACAGAGGCTTGGTCAACACATATGCAACCTGCTCATCTATTCCAACATATTGGAGCTTTACAACTCCCCTCTGCACCATATCACAAATGTAGTGATACCAAATTTCTATGTGATTCGACTTATCATGAAACACATGGTTCTCCGTCATCTTTATACAACTCTGGTTATCACATAGAATCAAGGTTGCTTCCATATCTAGATCAAATAGACCCGTCAACAACTTCCAAAGCCATATGGATTCACAACTAGTGGAACATGTAGTAATGTATTCCTCTTCTGCCTTGATGAGAGAAATACTGGATTGCTTCCTACTCTGCCATGAAGTCATGGCTGATCCAAGACTGAAACAACATCCTGAAGTGCTCTTTCTATCAGAACCACTTCCAGCCCAATCTGAATCAATATAACCAACCAGTCTGAAGTCATGATCTCCATTATAACAGAGACCAAAGACCAACATACCCTCAAGGTATCTCATCACATGTTTTGCAACAACAAGGTGAACACGTCTTGGCTCTACTAGGTATTGACTCAAGGTGTTCACAACAAAACATACATCTGACCTGGTATTCATCAGATACATCAATGATCCAATGACCTGTCTGTACATCATAGCATCAACCAATTCCGACGAAGTATCAACAAGGAGCTTCAACTTTGTTTCCATGGGTGTATTCATGGATTTACATTCCAACATATCAAACCTCTTCAATATTTCAACTGCATACTTCCCTTGGTTAAGGAATATCTTCTCTGAGCTCTGCCAAAATTCAAGACCTAAGAAATAGTGCATCAGGCCTAGGTCTTTCATCTCAAATTATGCAACGAGCTTTTTCTTACAATCAATGATGAGATTTTCTTCTCCAGTTAAGAATAAGTCATCCACATACAACAACAATATAACTGGCTCATAATTCATAACCTTGAAGTAAAGGTTAGAATCAACTTTACTTTTGGTAAATCCCAAGGTCATCAGGAAACTTTCATTTCTTCCATACCAAGCTCTAGGAGCTTGCTTCAAGCCGTACATATCCTTCTTCAACCTACAAACATGAGTCTTTCTATATTCAACTGCAAACCCTTGAGGTTGTTCTATATACACTTCTTCTTCCATAACACCATTTAAGAAGGCTATTTTCACATCCATCTCATGTAACTTCCACTTCATCTTGGTTGTAAGAGCTATGATGGTTTTGATAGAAGTGTATCTGGCTACATGAGAAAACGTCTCTTCATAATCAATGCCTTCCTTTTGAGAAAATCCACGAGCTACAAACCTTGCTTTATGTTTTTCAATACTTCCATCAACATCATGTTTTATCTTGTATAACCATTTGGAAGATACCACATCTTTGTTTTTCGGTCTGGGAACTATTTCCCATACATCATTGTTTATAATGGATTGGTATTCTTCTTTCATGGCATTTGCCCATTCTTTCTTCTGAATGGCTTCTTCAAAGAAAGTAGGATCCTTTTCTATGAGATCACACATCAGAGCCGTATAACTGGAGAATGGATTAGGTTTCTTGATCTATCTCATGGTTCCTTCTGGGGCACCATACTTCTCTACAACTTGAATAAGTTCCCTTGCCCAAGATGGCTTTCTCTTGTAAGAGATCGTCATTTGGGGAGGTTCTTGATATTCTATCATATCATGATATTCTTGAATCTCATCATTAGGGGTAACTGTGACTTCCCTCGCTGGTTTTGAAACTCTGGGAGATACATACTCTTCTTCATATACTTCTTCAAGTTTTCATCTCCTTGATTTCTTGAGTGCCACATCTTCATCAAAGGTTACATCTCTGTTGATCTCAATATGATGGTAACCTGGTATGTAAATTATGAAGGCCTTAGAGACCTCACAATATCCAACAAATATTCCCTTCTTTCCTGAAGGGTCCATATTGGTTCTCCTTTCCTTCAAAATGTGTACAAACAATGGACAACCAAATATCTTGAGATGGATTACTTCTGGCTTCTTTTTAGAGAACATTTCTTCGGGGGTTTTGAATCCAAGTGCACTATGGGATAATATATTTTGGACATACACTGCTGTTCTTGTTGCTTCATCCCATCAGTGCATTGGAATATCTTGATCATGGATCATAGTCTTCACTTATTTCATTATAGTTCTATTATTTCTTTTTGCTACACCATTTTGCTGAGGATTGTAGGGAGTGGTGAGTTCCCTCTTAACCCTGACATCTCTGAAAAATATTACAAATTATTTTGATGTGTGTTCTCCTCCATTATATGACCTAAGTATCTTTATTTTTTTTCCAGAGAGATTCTCTATGAAGGCTTTGAATTCCTTGAATTTTCCAAACACTTCATATTTTGATTTCAAGAAGTAAATCCAAGTCTTGCGAGAATAGTCATCAATAAATGACACATAGTATACATACCCACAAATAGAGGTTGATGGAATTGGGCCACACACATTTGAGTGGATGAACTCCAAGATTCCTTTTGCTTTACTGTCTCTCTTCGGGAAATGATTCTTTATTTTCTTTCCTTGTGCACATCCCTTGCACGCACCTTCATGATCAACCTTGAATTATGGTAGACCTGCAACTACCTTGATTACACATGGTAAGGATTTGTAGTTGATGTGAGCTAGTCTTCTATGCCAAAGTTCACATGGACTCTCAGTGGAGTGAGTCAAGGCTGCATCTGAGTGAAATTTTAATTTATACAGGCCACCTTCTTCTGTTCCAATAACAATTGCATTTTCTATGGGTTTTCCTTTAGGCCACTTTAGAACTTCACCATTTATGAATGAAAACCTGAAACCTTTCTAATCTAAACCTGAGATAGAAAGTAAGTTCTTTGTCAAACTTGGTACATATAATGCATCCTTCATCTTCATTGGGGTCCCTAAATCAAGTTTGTAGGTGGATTCTCCCACTCCTTTGATAGGGTATTGGTAATCATATCCAAGTGTAACTTTATGGGGAAAGTTATTTTCTGTAAGGCTAGAGAGAAAGTCTCTCTGACTTGTCATGTGCTTAGAAGCACCATTATCTATGATCCAAGTGTCCTCTCCAGGTGACATAGATCCTGAGAGGGCAGAGAATAAGACATAGTCTTCAATATTTTCTTCAATCATCTTCGTGGGTGGCTCATCATATTCAACTGCATGGGCATGGTGCCTTTTTTTATTTCTCTTCTTGTATTCTTCTCTTCTAGCTGGACAATTATTAGCAATATGTCCCATCTTGTCACAATGGTAACATTGATAAGAGGAGAAATATTTTTCTCTTCTTTGACCTTTCCGAAACCTCTGGAATCTCCTTGGAGGGTGAGATTCTTTATGGAAATGGGTGAATCTATTTGGGGAGTGAGATTTATTATGTAGGTGGGTATCCTTCTTGATGTGAGACCTTCTCTTTACTCCTTTAGCATGATAATCTAGGGCTTGATATTCATCCCTTAAAACAACTACTTCTCGATTAGCTACTCTTGCTTCTTCTTGAACACATTCTTCCCAAAGACTGTCAAATTGTAGTTTCTCCTTTCTTGCATAGATAGTTTGGATTAAGGCATCCCAAGGTCTTGTGATACCATTAAGAGCTATCATTATGAGTTCATATTCATCTAGGTTGTCTCCAATTTCTTCTTGTTATTCTTTGAATTGAGAAACCCTAGATAAATAGTCATGAACTATTTCTCCTTTCTGCATCTTTGCATTCTTGAGTTGGGTTCTCAAGTTCATCTTCCAGTTGATATTCCTTCCTTCATACATTTTGGTTAGGGCATCAAACATTTATTTTGGAGTATTCTTAGAAGAAACTTGAGGGATCAAGTGGTCTTTAATAGAGTCCACAATGATTCTTTTGGCCCTAACCATATCCTTCTGATACTTTTCTATAACTGTAGCATCTGCTGGTTCTGGTACATTTTCCTTGATGAATCTTGCAAGGTCATTCTCTTCAAGAATGAGTGCAATCCTATACTTCCAGGAATGGAAGTTATCGACACCTTCTAACTTGTTAACAAGCTTGGTGCTTGTAGACATCTTGACTTGTAGGCATCGAAAAAGTGCGCTCAAGCCGCCAATGAGTTCGCTGGGCTAGGGTGCACTTCCCTAGATAGTTTTTAGGCTGAAATTCTCTTCCAACAAAAATCCATAATTTTCTTGTGCGACAACAGTGACATTTTTGGTTACCCAGTGAAAGGTCCTCTATTTAGTCAAGCTCCGATACCATGTTAAATTTTAGAGTTGCTATTAAGTTCTTTTCAATTGACTAGACAATAATTGCATAAGCAGGATCACTGAAAGAAACACAATCACATGGTAGACAACATTTATCCTGGGAAACCCTCATGGGGGAGAAAACTAAACAAAAAAATCCTTAATATAGATTGCCAATACAATGCCAAGATAATAAACCAAACACTAGAGAATATCCAAGACTGAGAAATGCGCCTCTCCCCTCCTTCTTCTGGCAACTGCAACTTCCTTCAAACTTGTGCACTAGATGAGCGACTTGAGTGAGTGAGTGAATGAGGCACTAGTATCTCTTATTTATACTAGCTAAGGAGTCCCAGGGTTGTGTCATTTCATCAATCATGACCAATTTCTCCACTTGGTGGCTAAAACCACTTTAATTAGCCTTGGGGGGGTGAATTCTTAATTAGCATAATTTAATTAGGGTTTGATGAATCCACAAAAGGGGATTTGGTCATACGTAATTCCCGACATGATCAATCCACAAAAGGGGATTGATCTGTAAGATAATAACTCAATAATAAGTAGAATATTCTTCGCAGTTACAATATTTCAACACCACTCATCATTGAGTGATAGATGAAGGAATGTGGTATTTTTGAAGTCTTTTTTCATAGTCCACCTAGAACTTTTTGATTGCTTTCTAGGTTTTGCAGATAGTTTCAATGGATCTCTCTCATCCACACTTTGATGATGATTCTCCTCTTATGAGTGTTTTCTCAAACACTCTTTCTACATTGAAAAATCAGATGGACATTGTTGGTAAGGATATTATATATTGAATCCATTGAAGTCTCTTATTCTATAATTATTGCACCTCCTAATGATCCTGCTACATTGCAACTCAATATTGTTGAAGATATTCCTTCATCTACTCTAGAAAGGCCAATGTCTATGCCCAAATGGGATTTATGTACTCTTTCAAACTCTACCAATTTACTTCCTAAAGGTGAACTTGGTCCTTGTTGACATTTACCTACTACACATGCTCTTCTCACCAAGGTCGACATCGACAAATATCCTTCTCTTATAAATAGGCCAAAAATCCCCCCAAATGGGAAACAACTATGGTTTCCAAGTATGAGTCTCTCATAAAAAAATAGATGTGGGAATTGGTTCCTTTGCCTATGTAAGAGTTTGGTTAACTAGAAATGGGTCTATAAGATCAAATTTGGTGCGAATTTGCATATTAATAATCATAAAACTAGGCTTGTTGCGAAAGGTTTCTAATAGAAAGAAGGTATTAATTATAGTGAAACCTTTGCTTCGATTGCTAGTATGGATTCTATCTATCGCTACTTCATAGAGATAGGAGATTCATCATATGGATGCCAAAAGTGATTTCATTCATTGTGATCCTTAAGAAGAAACCTATATTCATCAACCAATAGGCTTTGTTGAAGAATGATCAACACCAATGGTTTATCGACTTAACAACTCTTTAAATGGATCAAAGCGAGGATCTCTCACTTGGTATGGGAAGATCCATATATTTTTTCTTAACTATGGATTCTAATTGTGTGAGTCAATCTGATATTTACATTTGTCATTAGAATAATCAATCCTTATTATTGTTCTCTATGTGGATGACCTGAATCTAGCTAGTAGCTCAACCTCCTAGATTAAAGCATTGAGCTAAGGTTTCAAGAATCATTTGAAATGACCGACCTTTGTCTACATCACTACTTTCTAGGAATTTAAATTAATTATTCTACCTCTAGTATCTCTCTCTTTATCTCAAGCTCAATATGTTTTGGATTTGTTTCAATGCTTTAGGATGGAGGATTGTACACCAATTAACACTCCTCTTGCCACCAAGATGAAGTCTTAGGAAAATTGTCCCTCTCATTTATTTTATGTTACTATCTATCACTCTTTAGTGGGGAATATTCTCTACCTTACTCATGCTTGACTAGATATTTGCATTGAACTCATGAGAGGCACTTGTAGGTGGTCAAGCATATTTTGTTCTATTTGAAGGGAACCACTCAAATGTGTATTCACTATGTAGTGGGAGCCCCTAGTCATCTTCAAGGATTCTCTAATGTACACTAGGTTGATGATATTAATAAGTGTCATTCCACCTTTGATTACCTATTTACTCTTGGTTGTGGATCGGTTTCCTAATGTTCCAAGAAGCAATAAGCTACAATTTTATATTCTATGGAAGTTGAATATGCTGACACCCTCTTAGCTAGGAAGAATCTTGTTTGGATGAGAATGATTCTTAATCAATTGGGTCTTCCTTAAAAGGGTCCCAACCCTCTATATTGTGACAATCAAAGTATCATCAAACTTATTCATAATCTTTTCAATCGTTAGAAATTTAAACATGTTCAGCTTTGGATGCACTATATCCATCATATCTATGCTCTAGGAGGTATAATTGTGTTTGTATTTGTCCTTCAATTGATCAACTTGTAGATATCTTCACCAAAATATTGTTGGGCCTCACCTTCACTAGTTTGTGTCATCGTATTGGCATGGGGTAATTTTCCATTTAGGGGGGATGTTGTGCTATAATTGCATATCTCCATGCCCCTTATTCAACTTAAGGAGGATTGTTGGAATTATTAGTGTAAGTTGTACATGTGGCCACAAATCATGTATCATTATGTACTTGTAATTATGTCTAAGGCCACAAGTCTTTATTCTTAAATTATTTTATACTACTTTATGGTTGATACGTCGACTCAATGACCCTGTTGTGGAGTGTACCCTTGTTATGTGGGCCCATAAACCCCTCTTGGGAGGATGCCTCACTTGAGTTGTGTATAAATACACAACTCAAGCTCTCATTTGTAGCATCTCATATTGTGATCTTGTTGATTTAATATACGATGTGATGAGTATAAGGCCACTTATATTTGGTGTTTTTCTTTTGTGATTGACATTTGATCTCTTTAGTGCACTAGATCTATTTCTTTCTAGGGAACTTGTGAGGAGGTTATTTCAGAATACGAGTGAGATTTGGTTCCATCGATTTTCTTATTGAACCTTATAAATCTCAACAATGAAAGGGTGTAAAAATTTGTTTGGCATGTTTTGATGTAACATCCCTCTTGATGTTAACGTTTCAATTTTGATATTTGTGTAAGATTCATAATTACATTTGAGTTATGATTGAAAATGCATTTAGTAAATATTCACAACACACACAAGAATGCGCAATTGCGTCTAGACGTCAAGTAGGTTGTTGTATATATATGTATTCTCCGAAGAAAGCTTCACGAAAAACCCACCGAATACTTCCCCATGATCCATGGATGGTAAGTAGGGTAAAATGTATCCCCAAGGAGCATGAAAGTCGAACCTGTGACCTCCCTGACTTTGGGTTGGGCATTCTGTTTGTTTGATAGTAAGAAATTGATTTTAGTAGCTAATGATAAACAATTACATTTTATAGGTTGTTGTTGTTGTTATATATATATATATATATGGACAACTAATACAATGTGCCATGCCATGGACAACTAAATGTTACAATTTGGACAACTAATACAATGTGCCATGGTTTTGTAGTGACCATGAAATATACCACACATAGTTTAAAGGGTTATAATTGGATCAAATCACATCGTTGTAGACCTAGTAATATTGAGGTAGTAATAACACAATGTTCAAAAGATATATTTGTTGATATATACAACTTACAATGGCTCTGTTTGTGCCAACACATTTACAACATAGTATTTAAAATGAATTTATCACTACTTCAATTACATAGAGTGGATTCCTCAAAGAAATCATTGTCAAATTCTCAAGGAATTTGTTCCCACACTTTGTGACTATTACTGTAATTACACAACACTAATTCCTTAAGGAAATCGTTGCCAATTTCTCAAGGAGATTGTTCCAACATTGTGTAATCCTTAGTATATATATCCACTCAGCTCATAAATTTAATAAAAAATTGATATCACATGTAGGCCATATTCACTAAGAATTTCACTGTTAGTGTCTACGTTTTACACAACAAAGAATGGAATTTAAACACAATTTCAAAAGTGATTTGTACCAATGCTTTACATAGCCTAGAAACATAATTATAATTAAAATGATTCCAAAGATTTCATATGGGTGGAGGACACAAAAATACTCCCACCACACTTATATCAACTAACCTAGACTATGTATAGTACTTGAGGCCAGAGAGCCATGTAGATAAATGGGGTTACAAATTCTTATAAATACCAAAATTTGAGTATATCCTTGGAGTAGTATCATGACATTTGATTCCTATTGTAATATTCCATGTGATGAGTTATCATACCATCCCATGACACATATAAAGACTAGTCTCGCCAAAGAGATTTGTGCCATGGTGAGTAGGATAAATCAAGCACTATGGAGGGGAAAACTATGATTATCAATGATGAGAGGTTACTTAGATCATTTGAACATCAGGAAGGGGAAAACTAGGATTGTTAGTGATGAGAGGTTAGTTAGATCATTTGAACATCAGGAAGGGGAAAAATGGGGTTTCAAAGGATGTAATTTGGGCACTAGGAGGGGGAAAATTGGGTTTATGAATGATGGAGGATTAAATGGATTATCCAAGAACTAGGATAGGGAAAATTGTGTTGTGAATGTAGACATATTTAATGGAGATCAATTGATGTTTTTTTGTGGATTTAGTCCATATTGATAATGTTGTGGTTGCAACATCATTCTCCATTAAAAATATTTAGTCAAGATCCTTACAGTGCATTTGTAAGGTCCTCAGCTAGAAGGGCACGGGCACCGTCACCCAAGTCCTCAAGGAGATGGAATTTGGGGTTGCTCCGACACCCAAGAGTCACACTCGTTGGACAAGTGGACGTCTTGGGTGCATGAACACACTAAGGGGATTTCCAAAGAATGAGGTGAAGCATGGGGCACACTGGTCCCAAGGTACATGAAGGTTGATGAGCACACATGTTCATGGGCGCATTGGTCCACGAAGGGGCGCATTGGTTCATTTGGGCATGTTGGTACGCAAAGGGGAAAAAAAAATCCAAATGACACGATGGTTCACGAGGTGAAATTTAGAGTTCATATAAGAGCACAAGGCACACAACCAAGAAGTCATGAAGGAAGAGAGAAAGATCAACACCAAAGTTCTGAAGTAGATTTGGATAAGAGGGGTGAGCTCCCTCAAGGAGAAAAGTCATTTCACATGGGTGGAATTGTGCTTCCTTGAGGTGATTCTATGGATAGAGTTGGGGCTACCTTCTTTGGATTAAATCTAGCTGCAGGTAGGGAAACTTTGGAGTTTGGGGAAGTATTTTTGCAAGTCTGGGTGAGGCATGCTATGAGATAGAACCATATGTCTATGTGAAGTCTTGCGATAGAGAAGAGATGGTGATTCTATGGTGGGAGCATGCTTGGGGTGCATCGTAGGAGTTTCAAAATTTGTTGTGATGGATGAGTTTCAATGTGAAAAATCTATGTATGAGTGTCTTGGGGAGGTGATGTTAGTTGGACAACCTTGCCCAAGTTGTAAATCGAGCTGGTAGTGCCCATATTGTAACTGTTTCGCAATAAAAAGACTTAGAATTGTGTTAGGAACATCTTGTGTCATCCGCACTATATCCGTGTCTCTTGTTTGTTTCTAATATTCATGGATGTATTCTTAAATGACTAAGTGTTAAGCTATTTACAAGATTGTCTAAGTATACAAGTGAGTTGCACAATGCAGGAGTGTGACTCACTCATAGCCTAGAATAGAGTATGGTTATGCTCTTTGTGAAGAGGTGTAGTCTAGATGAAGTATCCTTGGTGTTTACAAGAATCCAAGTGAGAATCATCGCGATGCCGCATGCCCTCAAGAGGTGCACAATCGTAACATTGGGGCAGGTGTCCTATGGGGGACGTGGAAGATGGTATCAGAGCTATTTTTTGTGAACATAATGGATATATCTTCATTACCATATTGGCAATAAATGGTATCCAAGCTAGAACGATGGTTTCGAGGGGCATTGTAGTTGATTTCATAGTTTGTTGCGAAGACAATTCGGTGGGAATGTTCATAGAATTGGTGAATAGTTCGGTGGAGAGAGCTGGTTCATTGCAAAGACTTTTCATAATAATTACGATAGAGGTTTTGGTTGATAGTGTGGTGGAAGGTTGATCTAGGCACACCCATTGTATAGACCGAGAGCAGATATTGTGGTGAAACAAAGCACTTGGGTAGGGTGGGTGGTCGTAGAACTCATCACAAGACTTTTCATAGAATTGATCATAGAGATAGTTTGGGTGCAGACTTGGTGAAGGATCGGTAAGGGAAACTGACCTTTTGTACAAACAGATTAGGTGTAGACTTGGTTGGTTTGATTTGTGATGAAAGTAAGTGACATATATGTACTCACACTTTGAGAAGAATAGGTGCAGATTTTGTGGTGAAACAAAGCACTTGGGCAAGGCAGATGAAAACAAGACTTGTCGTAGACCGGATCGTAAAAGTGATCATTGAGGGTGGTCACACAAGTGATCGTAGTGGGTGATTGAAGTAGTGATCATGAAGTGGAGCAATTCTGTGTTGCAACAAGTTGAAGCACTTGGGTGAGTTGGGTGACTCGATGCGACCTAGAGAATCTTTGTAGCAAGGAAGTTGGTTGGGAACATTTTCATCACGACATCTTTGTGTTGTGTATCACCAAGAAAAATAGTTGAGTTGATATGGGTTATTGGATGAGTGGGTCGATCATAGAATTCAGATGAGGTATCTCTTCGCAGAGTGATGAAAATCAGTTAGCAATAGTATGACTTAACATTCGTGCAGTCTGTGCATGCTTCCTTGAAGAGGAAGCAGTTAAGGTGCAGAGATGGCAGGACATTGGAGACAATTTCGTCCAGTTGCATGGGAAATTTGGGACTTAGATTTATTTCCAAAGTGGATGGATGGACTCATCCTTGTATCACAACGAAGGTGCTATGTAGGTTTGTGGAGTTGTTCATGGTTATTGAGGGGATGTCGGTGGCTTGGGAAAGTGAAGGTTCTAGACAACATACTTAAACCATGGGTGCAACCAAGAATGTTGTTGGGAAGGTATGGTTGGATTTTATGTAAGGTAGCTAGAGAGGTAGTGGAGGGGCTCAGAGGGCCCATAGTGATGATAGTGGAGACCATTCAATGTAAGGTGGACTAGGTCCACTATATTATTAAATAAGTCCCACTATGGTAGTTAGATATAATAAATGGGTAATTAGATACAATAAATGTAAGAGGACTTCTTAGAAGGTTCTACTTCTAGAAGATTCCTCCTCTAGAATGTTGTTAGGTGATGGTAGCACTATATAAAGGGGTTCAAGCAATGTAATGAGACATGAAGAGAAGTATTGTATTTGGAGCGGTATCTCAATAGGAGGATGCCCCCTCAAAGAGGTAACTGAACAGGAGAGGATCCCTTTCATAATAGGATCCATTGTATGGTGTTTCCCTACCTCAAGGGTTTTCTTCTAATAAAGTGTGGTTTCTTCTATCTTGCTTTGTGGATCTATTTTGATATTTTGTATTCAGTATTGGGTTCTTAACAAGTGGTATCATAGCACATTCCTTGGCAGGCATTGTGGGCAAATAATTTTTATTTTTGCAGATTCTTTTTCGGAGAAGAAAAAAGAGGGCCGCGACATTCCAGAACTTTTCGGTATATTTCTGTGAAAAATTTGCAGAAATAGGTTGTATATCTAAGTTCCTCTCAGAAAAACATCCAATTTGAAAAAAAAAAATCGTCCGAAACGGAGTCCGGAAGGTCAAGATATTGAAGTTTTAAAATCTGCAATTTTTCAGGTTTTTTTCCGCAGACGGTGGCGCGATTTGTTTTTATTTATGTAGAAACTAGAGGACGATTTTTCTCAAAAAAATTACATATCTGAGTTCCTCTCACAATTTCACCCAATTTCAAAAAAAAAATCAACCGAAATGGAGTCCGGGAAGTGAAGTTATGAGCATTTTAAATTCAACAGTTTTTTAGGGTTTTTTCAGAAAAAACCGCGATTTTTTGTTGTAACTTATTATTCTATTTTTTTGGGTTTTTTCATGACGGCTGCGGGAACGAAGGGTTCATAGGGTCCTCAGATGACTATTTCTTCTCAAAACCTCAAAGAAATTCTTGAAGCATTCAAATCTCAATTGTATGACACATTGTGTGACACATTGCATGACAAATTTCATGACCTTGCAGATGGCCTCAATAATAGTTTTCGTAGTTCATTGGATAGAATGCATGAACGATTTATTATGGCAGACATCAGAGATGAATATAATCAAGAAATATATGCTTGGTATGATTTTGAGAACGATTGTGATGATTGGTATATGGATAGTTGTCATTTCTGAGATGACAACCACTTCCATATTTTATTTGATGACTCTACTCCACCTTCTGTAGAGAACATCAATGTCCCACATCAGGAGCTAGTTACCAGTGTTCAGTCTGTATATTTTACAATGGTATTGTTTCTTCCAGATTCATCTTTGATCCTCTCCCACTATGTGGATGAATATTCTTATTTGGATCTACATGATAGGTGTCAGTATTTGGAGCATCATTTTCAGTTGGTTATTGGGTGCCGATATCTTCCGTGTGGAGTTCACATGAGCACTTGGACATGTGACCCTGGTTTACAATGACAGTTGGACTACTTCAGCATGATGGCTTTCCTTTCTACATGGGACTTTGGTTCTTCAGTCTTCTTCAACATTATGGTCCACAATTATCCATGGGACCCTGGTATATGGTTGTACACCAAGCGTTGAGGACAACACTTTCATAAGGGGGATGGAATGTAAGGTAGCTAGAGAGGTAGTGGAGGGGCTCAGAGGGCCCATAGTGATGATAGTGGAGACAATTCAATGTAAGGTGGACTAGGTCCACTATATTATTAAATACGGCCCACTATGGTAGTTAGATATAATAAATGGGTAATTAGATATAATAAATGTAAGAGGACTTCTTAGAAGTTTCTACTTTTAGAAGATTCCTCCTCTAGAATGTTCTTAGGTGATGGTAGCACTATATAAATGGGTTCAAGTAATGTAATGCAACATGAAGAGAAATATTGTATTTGGAGCGGTAGCTCAATAGGAGGATGCCTCCTCGAAGAGGCAAGTGAACATGAGAGGATCCCTTCCATAATATGATCCATTGTATGGTGTTGCCCTACCTCAAGGGTTTTCTTCTAATAAAGTGTGGTTTCTTCTATCTTTCTTTGTGGATATATTGTGATATTTTGTATTCAGTATTGGGTTCTTAACATTTTAGTTCTTGCATTTCCTAAGTATCACGGTGATTTATTTGAAGGGAATTTAGATGACTTGGTGGTTCATGTGTAATATGTTTCCGTGGTAAAAATTGAAAGACTTAAGAGTGGCTCAAGTGGTGCATATTTGAAGACATCATGTAACAGTTGGGATGCCTTGACTTGGGTGAATGTGTGGAGATCTTGGAGTGACCTGCTTGCACGAGTCCTGTGGTAGAGTTAGGCAGATTTGGATGAAACTATGGAGGTGACTTGAGGAGTTTCCTAACTCTTGGATGAAATACTTTGGTGCATTGGTATCTTATCCATATTTGTTGGGTCATGCAATGACTTTAAAATTGCAACGACAACATTAGATTTTGGATGCTTGTTATAGGTGCAAGGTAGTTTTGTTCTAGGAGAAGGATGGAGTCACCAAAGAGGTCGACCAACAATTTTTGACAATCAACCTGAATGGGAAGAATGTAGACCGAGTGACTTTGGTGGTGTTCCCCCACCTTTGGTATGGGACATTGGATGAGGGAGAGTGTACCTTAGTGACTTGCTGATGATTGTACAATGACTCAAAGATTTGGTGGGGTCATTGGTTGAGCTTGGTAGGAGTCTTGGTTCGAACATGCCTAAGGTCTGGAAGTTCTTTGAGGTGACTCATTCTTCTTGGAGCACTTTGGAAAATTTGTTGGGAACCCCTAAGTACTGTTTTAAGGGATGGGGACATTTTGTTTCTCTTTTCCTCAACCACCTCAAAACTGATTCTAAAGGTCACCATCCTCTTCTGCTCGTGGAGAGCTTTCCAACGACTATACTTTTGTTCAAATCCAAGCCATGGAACAAAAGTTATGGCTCCTTAAATTTCTTAGGTCTTTTTCCATTAAATTCCACGTGGAACCCACGTGGATCCATGCCACCCATATCCATCCGACGTGGCACTTCCATGTCATGACATATCACCCCTGTGAGGACGTGACAACTGATATGGTCTTTGTCGTGGCACTTGCCACCTCATACAACCGACCCTCGATTTATTGGGTCCAAGAATCACGACCCTTCTCATATTAAATAACCCTCAAAAGGACTGGTCTGATCTGAGTTGACGCCTAGGGTACAACGTCCCATCATATGCCACCACTCATCCATCATGCATAGGTTGTGTGACGTATGCTAATGTGTAAGGTAGCTAGAGAGGTAGTGGGGGGGGGGGTAGAGGGCCCATAGTGATAATAGTGGAGGCCATTCAATGTAAGGTGGACTAGGTTAATTAGATATAATAAATATAAGAGGACTTCTTAGAAGGTTCTACTTCTAGAAGATTCCTCCTCTAGAATGTT
>ML777278.1:2741892-2761556 GCA_009831015.1 Picea engelmannii | reverse complement strand
GGCGGGGGGGGGTCCGGAATGGCCTTTTCCGCCGTTGATCCGGGCGCGCTCATCTGGGCCGTTGGAGAGATGCGCCCCCGATTCCGGACCCCCCCCCCAGCTTAAAGGTCGGAAGGCAAGGGGGGTCCGGAATTCACTGTGCGTCGTTGATCCGGGCGCGTTGATCCAGATCGTCCGTTCTTGTTCACTGTTTATCACGGGCGCATGTTGCCCGAGACCTTGGATAAGTGGGTTTTAACCCACCCTTTGATTTCCTACCCCCGCTAGCAAGAAATATCGCTAACACTACCTACACCTAGCCTTGCTACAACCAGGGAAGTTTTATTTTTTGTAGGTGGAGTTCAGATTGGTTTGCTAGAAGGGAAACCTATTGTTGATTGTGTCAAAGATATTGATGAGTTGCATGTTCCTCACATGGAATAATTTGAGCAGATAGATTACATTATTATCAATATGTCTATTTGTTCCACTCCTGTAAGTGAACATGACTATGAACCTACTTCCTTTGATCATCCAACACAAAAATATGTTCCCTATCATCATACTCACCATTAAAATCGAAGAAATGGAAATCATTCTTTTATATCTTTGCAAAAGAGATGTGAAAGACAAATTGTGGATTAGTGTCGACTATCCTAACAGATTGTGGTTGGATTGATGGATGGTCATGGAATCATTTGAAAAATTGTTTGAGGACTTCATGTCATGGTGTATCATTGATTGTACAATCATGCAATGTTCCTCTTACTTACTAATATTTTCTTTGGAAGTGGTCAACCAAGGATTGACTCAACATGACAATATACTAGAGTTCTGATTGAGTGCTTGAGGAGAAGCACAAGTTCATGGGGAGCATCCCTTTTTCGTTGACGTCAAAGGGGTAGAGTTGCAGACAGAGGGATAATTCTCTCTATTCTTGGGAGAGTTTCAAACAGGGGGGGAATTATTTCTATGCATGGTGGACTATGTGTTTGATTGAAGGATTGCCATCAATGAAAAAGGGGGCAATTGTTGGAATAGTTTCCATTGATGTCAAAGGATTAATGATGTCATTAATTTCATATTACGAAATTACAATATAGACAACATTTGCAAGACTGATTTATATATATATATATATATATATATATATATATGTCTACAAGTATATTAAAAAAGGGAGAACCTATGGTAGAACCTATTGTATCATCTCTTGGGAGAAACAAATTTATGTAAGATCAACCTACATTTTGGTTACCATTATATTTACATCAAGGAATAATATACTTGGAAGATAACCTTCAAGGCATGCTAAATATTGCTACAATGGTTGATGTTGTTGTTTGTTTTGACTAATCCCTTATACAATTTGTGGTGATGATGAACAAAGTGTTGAGTTTACTTCTTGACTCATTTTTTTATCTTATATATAGATGAACTTATTGCATCCAATAAGACTTGGAAGGATTTATCACATTAAATTGCCCACCCTTTCCACCATGGTCATTATTTTCCTTGTCGCTTTTCCTAAAAATTTCCAACCTTCATTCCCTGGGATGATTATCAAAAACTTATGCTATATGGTTTATATTTTTAGCACTTTGTCATCGATTTCAAATTTCCCTTCCATCCCCCCTTCTTTCCTCTGCCTCATTTTTTTTTTCTATGTCTTTTTCAAAACCTTCTCAATTTTTATTCATATTAGGTCTATCCTTAAACATCCTTTCACCCCTCTTGTTTATTTTTTTCTCTTTCTCTTTTTCAATCTATCTTCTTTTTCTTTTATTCATTCATTTTTCTTATTTCTTCTTCCTTTTTCTTAGTGTTTCCTTATCCCATCTTATTCCTTTTTATTTTTTATCTTTATTTTTCTTCATAATTTCTTCTTACCTTTTTTGGTTTTCTTCTTCCTCTTGGTCTTTTTCAGTTTTTTTTCTATCTCCTTCCTAGCCCAATAATATCTTTTCTCAGCTACTTGTAATTGTATTTTTAGTTGCTCAAGAGTTTTTTACATTTCCCACTGTTTTGGTGCTTCTATTGTTTTCTCTACAAGGGGGTTAAGTTTATGTCTAAGTAGGTTTTCCTCCATCAATAATGTCCCCTTTGCAATGTCCATGTCTATTATTCTAAGGACACATCTATAATATTTTCCTTCATTTCGTATTTGTACCCTTCCTCAGAATCCTTGTGTCTTTTGTTTTTATTTATGCCTCCATCCTCAACATGTCATCCACGATACCAGACTATTTCAATTTGGTCAAACAACCTAGGGAGTGTGTGTCAATGTCAAAGCATTCACAAAATTCAGCCACAAACTTTGTCCAAGCAACATATCCTTGGTGTGTTTTTCGATGCCATTGCCACCATTGCCAACATTTAGGATCCAAATAGAGGACACTGTAACAAAGTTTGGCCAAGTCATTAGTGATTCCATGTAAGGAGAAGTATTGTTCCATTTGAGTGACCCAACTAGTGGGATCTGATCCATCAAATTTGTTCACCTCCACTCATAGAATACATAGATCACGATGAAAGGACTTGGACTGAAAAGGATGGGAATTGGAGGAAGACATACCTTTCAGGTTATAAGGTTGTTCAGATGAGGTATGGACTCCAGGAAATGGCATTTTTTCTAGGACCTTGGAAGGAAAGGAGTTAACCTAAGAATCAAGGTGGGATGCAAACTGGATGGCAAGGTGGGAATTGATGTCCTTCTTCAATTCCTCTTTCATGTAGTCCATTTTGGCATGTATGTGGGTATTGATGTGGTTTTCAAGTTCTTGGTTGTGGGCGTTGGCCATGGTGAAAGGAAAACATAGGAAGAGGTGGGAAAGAAGGGTTTCTGAAAAGGGTAGGTTGGTCCACAGAAAAAAAGGATTGCACGTGATAGATACTATTGTGATCAGAGCGAGAAGGGGAATTTGATGGGATAGGTCCCAAATAAGGGTGTCAGGATCACAGGAAAAAAAACTTAAAAATGATAGGTATCACTGTGATTAGGATGAAATTGGAGTCTAATGCTATAGGTCTCAAATAATTTTGCGGGCAGGCCCCAAACTTTTTTTTTACTCCAACGAAATTATACTCCGATCTAAATAATATTATGGTGTTGAAATTCCCAAATTCTTAACAAGAAAAATGTGTATTAATTTTGCAACCAGAATGCATGAGGCAAGGTTGCATGACAATAGATCTTGCCTATTCCTTGTTGTTTTGTTTCCGTCCCAAGGGTTAGGGTTTTTCAGGGTTCCTACATACAAGGATTTTCCCTGTTCTATAGCTCTCTGATACACATGCGGGGTTTAATAGTAGTACTCAACAAAATATAATAGGACGCCAACTAAGCAGGCTAGACTGTATCCTTAGATGTACTAGCTAGTTACCTAGGTACTAGAGATTATCTTTCGAAGTGTTTTTCTCAGTGGCATTATAGCAATCAAGCGACTAATTGGTTAATCTATAACGAGTTTCATGATACCTACGTCAATCTGTATATAGGTGTTGTCCAATGTGCTACCACACAAAGGGGTACCAAAAGGGGTTACAAGGGTGTCTAACAATGTGAGCTTAAAAACCTCTTGTATTTCCTACATGTATGCTTCCCTGACCGTGAATTTATGCGTTGAATGAAAAATCACTCTAGTTTTAAGACGTCGGAATACGTCTCTACCCTAAAAAACAATTAACCCACAATTCCTTCCAAGGAAAGTGCTCTAATACCAGTTGTAAGGTACCGGATTTAATATAATATGTAGAAATAGGAATATTCAGCAGATATCAATGGAACAAAAAAGTATTGAGAAGAACAATACCAGAAATGATACCTTTATTCAAAGAAAGAAACGTTCACTTTCCTCTTCGAGGGGGAAACCTCCAATAGAGCATAACTCTATTACAATAATTCTCAAGACAAATACTTCTCATGCCTCCTACTCTTATTATACTAATTATATCTTCTAAAGATCGTTCTAGAGGAATATCCTTCTAGAATCAGAAGATTCTATTAGGTATTCTTACATTGACTTGTTCACATTTATTAAATAGGCCTTATTAACTAATGTTGACCTTTATTACATGAAAATATATTATTCTACCTACATGAGGGGTTAGGGAGGCTAGGTCCCTAACAATAGGTATTGGATATGATGTTGTCGTTTCCTCCCTACCTACACCTGGCCTTGCTACAACCAAGGAAGTTTTATTTTTTGTAGGTGGAGTTTAGACTGGTTTTCTAGAAGGGAAACCTATTGTTGATTGTGTCGAACAGATTGATGAGTTGCATGTTCCTCACATGGCATAATTTGAGCAGATAAATGACATTATTATCAATATTTCTGGTTGTTCTACTCTTGTAAGTGAACATGACCCTGAGCCTACTTCCTTTGATCATCCAAAACAAAAATATGTTCCCTATCATCATCCTCACCATTAAAATCAAAGGAATGGAGATCGTGTTTTTAGATCTTTGCAGAAGATACATGAAAGACAAATTGTGGACTAGTGTCGGCTATCATGATAAATTGTGATTGGATTGATGGATGGTCGTGGAATCATTTGAACAAATGTTTGACGACTTCGTGTCATTGTGTATCATCGACTGTATAGTCAAACAACGTTCCTCTTACTTAATAATATTTTCTTTGGACGTGGTCAACCAAGGATTGAAACAACATGACAATCGACCGGAGTTTTGATTGAGTGCTTAAGGAGAAGCACAAGTTCATGGGGAGCATCCCTTTTTCGTTGATGTCAAAAGGGGAGAGTTGCAAACAGGGGGAGAATTCTCTCTATTTTTGGGAGAGTTTCAAACAAGGGGATAACTCTTTCTATGCATGGTGGACTATGTGTTTCATCGAAGGATTGACATCAATGACAAAGGAGGCGATTTTTGGAATTGTTGTCATTGATGTCAAAGGATTAATAATGTCATTAATGTCATATTACAAAATTAAAATACAAAAAACATTTCCAAGATTGATTTATATATATAGGTCTACAAGTATATTAAAAAAAGGGGTGCATGTGAAAAAGTAAAAAGTAAAATGGTGGTTTCGAACCCCATGGGTTTGGGGTATTTTTCCATGGTATTTAGGGTATTTTCCCATGGTATTTGGAATTAATTATTTAATTAAGGGACATGTCCCTTCATGAAGGGTTATGAAAAAATATAAAATGAGAAAGCATTGAAAGAAAGTGAGTGTGTGAAAAATGGATTAGCAAAGATTGAATTGCGAAATCAATTTCAAATCATCTTGGAATTTTCATGATATTTTGCTTTTCTAGGACGTTTCAGACCTTGAAATTTGGAAGAGATTGAGGATAGATCTTGGTGTACATGTGATACAAATTTCATATTATATTTCACTACACTTTCAAAGATATGCACTGTGGAAGCTAGGGTTCCTCGATGCTCCTGAAATCAGTTTCAAACAAGTAGTCTTGGCACTTTCACTATAACTTATTTTTTGGGATGTTTCAGACCTTGAAACTTTGTAGATACAGAGGAGATATCTTGGTGTACATGAGGTACAAATTTCAGATGTTGGTTTGCTATAACTTCAGAGATATTACCAATGGAATCTAGGGTTCCTAAATGCTCCTGAAATCAATTTCAAATAGGTCATTTTGGAATTTTCAATATAACTTATTTTATGGGACTCTTCAGACTATGAAAATTTCACAGAAAAAAGGATACATACAAAAGTACCTCGGGTAACAATTTCATAATTAGATTTGTAAAATTGGATACGTGGCTTGTTGTACAAGCTCATTATTGGGAAGAGGCCCAAAACAACAAGGTTTGAGACAGTTACCATTGGAAATTCAAATTTTGGTCAGACTTGGTAAAGGAAGAAGCAGTGAGTAGACCTGGTGAAGGCAGAAGCAGTGAGTAGACCTAGTGAATACAGAAGCAACAAACGGACTTGGTGAAGGAAAAAGTAGCAAGCAGACTCAGTGAAGGTTGGTGCAGCTCACACAAAGATATTGGTGTCTCTTACTAAGTTGGTTCTTAGCGGGGGGGGATCAGTGTCTCCAGTAGATTGGTTTCTACAAATATCTGTAAGAGATTGGTGTCTCTTGCTAAGTTGGTGCTTAGTGGTGGGAATTGGTGTCTTCAGTCGATTGGCATCTACGAAGATGTGTAAGAGTAGGTTGGTGCCTACCATGATTTGTACTAGTGGGGATTGGTGTCTCCGGTAGATTGGCGCCTACAAATATTTTTAATAATAGCTTGGATCGTACAAATAATTATAAAGAAAAGTTTTGTGGTTTTCTCCCGAAAGGGTTTTCGCGTAAATCTTGTGTTCTGTGTTCTGTTGTGTTATTATTTTCTTATGGTTGATGAATGCTTGAAAAAGTAAAAAAAAATCTTATATTGATTCACTCTCCCCAACCCTCCCCCCCCCCCCCTCTTAATATAAGTGTGTGCTCAACACATTATGAGTCATCTTGACCAAATGAGATGCTTACAATTCTAAATGACTCCTCCCCTATAATGTTTTTTCTCACAAGGTTGTGATACAATGTATGAGACTTATATCATTTAAATTCAAAAGATTTATGGTTTAGTGTTTCTCTTGTTTCTCTCACTATCAAATCTATTGTTGATAGAGTCAATCGACAAACCCTTGTTACTATTGTTATTTTTCCTTTAAGTGGGACTCCACTAATAATTAATCACATGCATTATAATGGTAGTTGATTTGATTCATTTCTCCTTTTAGCAGTTATTGGAATGTCCAATTCTTTTAATTTCACATGGTATCCAATGTGCATTCACCAAACTAAGTGGTGATGATCCAATGATGTCATGACAATATAAGAGGGTGTTTTTTTTGGTTTCCCAAAAATTTGATTAGATTTCTTTCATTAAATTTGTTGTTCCTCCTATGATTGGGACAAAACTCAACAGGAAAAATGTGACCAAGGTATTCTCCTATCAACCGTGTTTGATGAAATCATGGTCCCACAAATTAGACCATGGTTTTATTTTCTTTGAATTCACTTGTCAACCAAAAATATTGGTCTCAAAACCCAAGTTCTTCCTTGTTTTGTGGATGACTTCTCTTAATTGACAATACTCGTGTTTCCTTACTTGATTCTAGGAGATTGAGATTCTATCTCATTTTTTCAAGCACTAGCTTGTCCCTCCTCATCGAGCATTGTTGTCCTTTTGTTGATGAATTCAACTAAGCCATTCTATGCCTTTTACTTGCTCAGTGGCTAGTCTCACTTGTGTTGAATGACCACATCTCAACAACTCAAGTCTTCCTTTCAAGCACCGAGATTATTCACCTTACCATGCATAGTATTCATGTACTCTACGGTTTGACACTTAAGACATTTCTTTGTTGTGTTAACTAGTAAATTTTCCTCCCTTTGGTTGGAAAGGAAATGAACTTTTTTCTCTAGACTCAACCAAAACATCAAACTGAGGTGTTTGAAAAGGTACCCTTATCATTAATACTTTCTTCCTATATGGAGTCATGACGATCTAGCAAGATCAATCAGGAGGTGGAACTCAATACCTTTTATCTATGGATATGGATCCTTAACCAAAATACTAAACCGGGGAATACCCATGTCATTAATTCTATATTCTTGTGTTAGATTTGTTCCAATCTAGTAAAATTGATTAGTGGAGGGAACTCACATGTGGATCTAGATCCTTAACCAAAACACCAATTTGAGGTAGTTGGAAAGTTACCTACATCATTAATATTTTATTCTTGTATATGAAATAAATATGTTCTAGCAACACTGCTCGGGGTACGAAATTCAAGACTTTTTACTTGTGGACATGGATCCTTAATTGAAACACCAAATTAAGGTGTTCGGTAAGGTTCCCATATCATGAATCTTTTATTTATATATAAGGAGTTGTTGTGATTAATATTTCAACATTGGTTGGATAAATTCCTAGCAACATTGATGACAACCAATTGAGCTAACCCTTTGGGTTGGAACTTAAGACCTTCTATATGTGCACATGGATCTTTAACCAAAATATCAAACTAAGGTATTTGGAAAGATACCCACATCACAATCTTGTATTCTTATGTATGAAGTTGGCATGATCTAGCAATACTACTTGGGATGGAACTTAAAACGATTTACATGTAGATATAAATCCTTAACTAAAACATCAAATCAAAATGTTAAAAAAATACCTATATAATTAATCTTTTATTCATATATATAAATTTATTGTAATATAACAAAACAATTTGAAAAATAAACCTAAAAACCTTTAACATTTAGCTTTCAATATGATATACTATAACATTTTTCTTATTTTTTATTTATTTACTTTATAAAACATAAAACATGGTGAAAAAGATCAGAATTGCAATACAACTTTCTTTACATCTCATCTTTTTTGAAAATAAATTTAAAATTTTCCTCTATACCAATTTTAAAAATTTAAAATTTTCATTTATATCAGTTTTTGATAAAGTCAAATATTTTTTTAGTTTTTTTTTATAAAGTGAAATATTTTTTATTTTTTATTTCAAATTAAATTTAGTTTTTATAAAGTAAAATATTTATATTCTTTATTTGAAATTTAAAATTTTCATTTATATAGTTTTTATAAAGTGAAATATTTTATACATTTTGAAAAAGTAAAATATTTTTTATTTTTTATTTAAAATGAAATTTAATTTTTATAAAATAAAATATTTTATATTCTTTATTTTTCAAATAAATTTGATAATCTCAAAAATATTTGAAAGATGTATGGTAGAAATTTGAAAATCTCTAAAATAGATTAAAAAACTAATGCATCATAAAGATATAAATGTTAATAAACTTTTGTTTGATTTGTGATTTTAATTTCCTTATAATATATCATAAGTAGTAAAAAACATGCATGATAAAAAAAATTGAGAATCTAAAAAATAAGTCAGAAAATGATACATCATCATAAGGATGTGTGACCTTTGGTTTGATTTGTGATTGTCTTTTGCAAATAATATATTATTAGTATAATAATAACAATGATAAAGGTCTTTTGGCGCTGTTGAGTATAATAATATACTTAAAAACATTATGAAAGAAGATAGCATGGGTGAACCCACCAAATCCCTTTTGGCTTAGATTCCAGAGAAGTTTAAAATATAACAGCAAGGAAAACCAACACATCCTTGCCTGATAGTGAATCCTGACTTTGTCTCCACATGGGAAAGGTGCCATTGATGGAAGTGAGGGACACCCATCCCTTCTTAATTAATTGGGAGTTGAATACAGACTCAAAAGAATACTAAACAATTAAAGAATACTAAATTGGGATAAGTATAATAAAATAATAATCATTCAAATTTGACACTGATTTACAACAAAATTGCAATCATTCAAATTTGAGACTCAAAAAATAAGGGTGGGCACGACTATAGTCGGCCACTTAGCAGACAAATGCACCAATATCTCTGTTATTATTTGAAATAACATGTTCTTAATTTCTGTTGGAATCTCCATATTTTATCAGGGTTAGGTCAAGAAAAAGGCACTATGCATACTTCGAGCCTTCAAAAAAATTTATGCTTATCCACTGATCGTCTTGATCGTCTCAATCTCTGGTTGCTAAGCGAAAATGAATTTAAAATTGCCATTTCTCAGACAAAACAGCACAATAATTTGAATCCCAAAAGACGCTGGACATTGTCAAAGGCACGTAAACTTCAACCTAATCCCAACAGACTGTTTCATGTATGCATTCAAATAGAATTTTATATAGAAGATGTAGATTTTTATAAGTAAGATGCTTTGGGTATTTCAAATTCAAATCCCGAGACATATTGATTGATTGGTGTGTGTCAACAGTAAAAGGCATGGATTGATCATCTGATGGATTGAAAATGCCAAAGCTGCACGAGTTGTCCCACTGTCTTGCAAGCTTCTGTATTTCAATTCTTCATGAAATGCAGAGATTCATTGGTGTAATTATTTGAGATGTGGGGATTTTGAGATTTTAATTTTTAAACAGAAATAAACCTTGAGACGTTTAAATAAAAACTCTTGGTTGAATTGGTAGATGTAACGTGGATGGGAGAAGAAGAAACTCTTGGTTGAATTGGTAGATGTAACGTGGATGGCTGAAGAAGCAACTGATAAATTAATAAATCTTGCTGCTTTGTTTTCTGTGTTTATAGATTGGTGTGTGCTTCAAAGTCCAGCTTTGCACGTTATTTTTATTGGGCTATCTATTAAACGTGACTTGGGATCATGAACCAATATTAAAGTGCCCTCAGTTTAAAATAAACTGTATTGAATGTGAATAAGACAATAATGACTCTGAAAGGCATTTAAAATAAACTGTATTGAATGTGAATACGACAATAACAACACTGAAGAGACATTGAAATAAGAGTGTGTACACCATTTTAAGTAAATTCACTGAAGCGTGAAACCTGAAGAATAAACAAACCATACTTGAACCAAATTCAGGAACTTACGCCATTGGATTGAGTTTAAAAAGGATAGCATTGAGAGAACAAGGTGTAATGCATTTGATAGTATGAGAGGCTTAGGCAAAGCCTGAGGAGTATAATAAATCATATTCAAACCAAGTTCAAAAATGTTTTTAATTTTTTTGGAAGTAAATTGTGTATGAATTTAAGAAAAAATTGATGTTTGAGTGGATGTTTTTCTCGTTATAAAGAATTATTCATATACATTTTATTTCCAGAAAATTCAAACACATTATGATTAATTGTGAAAAATTACACATTTATAAATTCAGAAAATTAAACTATTAAATCTAGTTAAAGAAAAATAACATTAAGAAATTATGTAAAATATAATCTATTTGATAGTATGAGAGGTAGTGGGAGGTGAGGGAATAATAGAGTAAAACACATCATATGTTTCAATAAGGTAGAATAAATCGAATGTAAGAAGACCTAATAGAAGCTTCTGCTTCTACAAGGATCTTCCTCTAGATGATTCTCTTGATAGACATATTTAGTATAAATAGGAGTAGAGGGTACATGAACCCTAGCTTGGATATTATTGTAATAGAGCTCTGCTCGAGTGGAGGTTGCCCCCTCGAAGAGGCCCGTGAACATTGCTCTCAGTAATCGAAGTGCTCTTTCTGGTGTTATTTTGTTATCATTTCAGTGTTATTGTGGTGTTATTATGGTTATATTGTTGTTCATCTGCCATATCTAGCATTTTATTTATGTTCTGCATACTTTTTATATCTGGAATATTACAAGTGGTATCAGAGCACTTTTCTTGGCAGAAAATTGTGGGTTAAATTTTTTTCAGGGTAGAGACGTATTCTGGTGTCTTTAAGCCACAGAGATCTATTGTTACACGCATAAACCTGTGGTTGAGGGATTCATACACGCAGGAAATACAAGTGGTTCTTAAGCGCACATCTGTTGGCCACCCTTGTAACCCTTGTTGGTACCCCTTCGAGTGGTAGCGCATCAGACAACACCTGTGTACGGATCGACCTAGATTTCCTAAAGCCCTCTGTAGATAAACCGATCGATCATCTGACTGTTATAGTGCCACCGAGAACAACACTCGAGAAGATAATCTATAGTACATGGGTAGTTGGGTAGTACGGCTAAGGGCACAGTCTAGCCTCCTTAGTTAGTGTCATGATATAGTGGGCCGAATACTATTGTTGGACCCCGCACGTATATCAGAGAGCTATAGCACAGGGAAAACCCTTGTCTGTAGAACCCTTGAATACCTAACCCTTAGGGACGTCAACAAAAAAATTAAAACTAACAAGATCTATTGTTGTGTAACTGTGTTCAGGTTTCTAAATCACTACACATTTCTTCCTGGTTAATCATCTGGGCATTTCATCACTACAGTATTCTTCAGACCAGAGTATAACTCCGTAGGTGTAAACAAAAAAAGGTCTGGAAATTTTTGCACCATTGTTTGAGACCTATTCCATTGGATTTATCTCTTCGCCCTTATCACATTCATACATATCATTTTTCAGCAAATGTTTTTGACCCCACCCACCCCATTTCATTTCCCTCGTCATCATGGTCCATACCCATAGCCAAGACTTGGAAGCTCGCTTCAATACCTTGCAATCTAATTTCACAAAGACCCAACAAGAAGTAAAACAACTCAGTGCCAATGTTGTCACCATCAATACAACCATACAGTCCTCCATCGTCACCTCAATCGAAGACCTCAAACAAGACATGACTACCCAACTTGAATCTATTGTTTCGATGATCTACACCAAGCTGCATATCCTTGCAGATGACCCTTTATCTAACCCACCCCCACATACCGAAGCTGAAACTTCCTCTCATTCCCATAATTTTCAGCACCATCACTTTCAGTGTGACTTGCGCCTTCCGCGGGTGGATGTGACCAAATTTGATGGCTTAGATCCCACTGGTTGGGTAACCCAAATGGAACATTATTTTCTTTATACGACATTACAGATGACTTGGCCAAACTTTGGTATGGTGTTCTCCATCTAGATCAAGAATGTTGGCAATTATGGCAATGGAGAAAAACTTCTCGTCAAGGGTATATTGCTTGGACACACTTTGTGGCAGAGCTTTATGAATGCTTTGACACTGACACCAACCATTTAGGATGTTTGACAAAGTTGAAACAATCAGGAACAGTGGAAGACTTTATAGCTTCTTTTGAGCGCCTGGCTTTTTGGACAGAGGGCATGTCTGATGCCTTTTCCCGAGAATGTTTTATCAGTGGCCTCAAGGATGAGATTCGTGCACATGTCCTCACAGATTGGCCTCAGAGTTGGGTGGAGGCTACTAAAAGAGATAAAGAAGCACAACAGGTTGCATCTTCTCAAAACCGGAAACCCCCCTTTATTCCTCGCACTAAACCAGTAAATCCCACCACTCCCTCTGCTCCACTAAAGATCCAAAAATTGACCAAACCTGAAATGGCTGAACACCAACTCAAAGGCCTTTGTTATAATTGTGATGACAAATGTTTTCCGAGCCACAAGTGTAAGGAACAAAAACTTTTTATGGCCATCTCGGAGAATGTTTCGGAAGAGGATGTTGAAACTCCCCTTGTGTCTATGTCACCTGAAACCATGGACAAAACCCCTCCCTCAGACCCTCCCGAAGTAGAACCGGTCATTTCCCTAAATGCTCTAACTGGTTTCTCTGCTCCCCAAACCCTCAAGTTAATTGGTTACATCAAGCATAGGAAGTTCATCATTCTGGTTGATAGTGGAAGCACCCATAATTTTATTCATCGCCGCATTACCCAAGAAAATCATTGTTATATCCATGCAGTCAATAATTTCCAAATCATGATTGCCAATGGCGGCTCCATGAAATGTGGAGGGCGTTGTGAAAATGTGCATCTCCAAATTGGTGACTACCACGTGAAATCTCATATGTTTGCTATCGACATGGGTGGTTGTGACATTGTGTTGGGTGCAGACTGGTTAAGGACTTTGGGTCCCATTCTTATGGATTTCAAATAATTAACCATGCAATTCAACGAGGAGGGCCAAAAATATAAATTCCAAGGCATCATCGCTAGTTCACCAGAGATCATTAGTTCCCATAGCATGGAAAAGCTGCTAAAAAAGGTCATTCTAGCATTATTGCCCAAATCCATGCCATATAGGCAAATGAAACACCCTCTATGCTGCAAGACCTCCAATCCATCCTCTCTAAACATCAAGTGGAATTTTCCACTCCCCAGGGACTCTCGCCTTCCCGTGGTGTTCATGATCATTCCATTCCCCTTATACCAGGAAGCCTCCCTCCCAATATATGTCCCTATCATCACCCCTTTTCCCCAAAAAATGAAATTGAGAAAATGGTTCAAGAACTGCTCAACGCAGGCATTATTCGCCCTAGTACGAGATCCTACTCTTCTCATGTGGTCATGGCCCTGAAGAAAGAAGGTTCTTGGCGCATGTGTCCTGACTTCAGCGCCCTCAACAAACTCACCATTAAAGACAAATTTCTCATTCCTGTCATTGATGACCTCTTGGATGAATTGAGTGGCGCCCAGTTGTAACACCATGTTTCCCCCAATTTGTAATTAATCATAAAATAGGAATTATCATGTTAATGCATAAGGACAATGTAAATGTATTATTGTGTGAGTTGCCAATGACTGACTGTGGGGGTGAAGCCTTGAAAGTACTAGCCATGATATCACTAGAGAAAGAATGTGAAAACTATACAAGAGGGTTCATATATTAAATAACCCCAAGTCTCCCTTGATAAGGATGACAAACCTCCTTCGAATCCCAAGGAAAGAAAATCAGTTAATGAAGAAAGGACCGGTGGTTGAATTATCAACCACCCCCATGAATGGAAACATGGGTTTTCAGTTGAAGTACCGTAGGGACCTATAGACCTAAGCTTCCTTCTAACAGAAAGAACAGGATAGGTCGGCAAACCTTCCAAGGTAAGAGGGATACACACGGGAGAGGGGACACGAGAAAAAGAGACCGTAAGCTCGCAAGGGAGATGCACGGAGCTCTCTAGCGAGTCACGAACTGAAGGTCGCGAGCTTGATGCCGAGCAGCATCTGAGAAAACTCGTCGAGGCCATAACCGAAAGAGAAAGCTCTGAGTTGCAGAGAACAGGACCTGAGCAGAAGCTGGGAACAAAGACATAGCTCTTGAGAACTGTGAGAACTCCCTGGTGATATCATGGCTTGGCACGGGGGTGGCCAGAGTGCTAAGAATGATTACCTCTGTGCCTATGTTCGGGTGGAAGGACGAACACCCACAGTCAGCTGGTTGGCGGCAACCTGTAATAGATAAGCGATTTCCTACCCTATGTAATTTAGTCGTAACTGTGTATGAATTGGTTATACTATGTATGTTTCAGGAATTGTGCATATTTCTTAATGGATATATTGTATCTTCCCTATTTCTGCTAGATTGTATAACTAGGCCAGTAAGAAATTATATGGTTAGGAGATGATTTTATACTCGTAAATGCTCGTGTCCTGTGGAGGCATAATCCAGAGTCACGACCTATGTGTTCGTCGACCTCGGACATAGTTTCATGTATGCATGCCAACCCTCCTAATTGTTTAGAGTCCCTTGTTGGACGAAGTTTGTTAAGCTCAGGAGAGGTAGTGCAAATCATCACAGGCTCTCTGCGAGGCAAACCGAACCCAAAACTCCTTAAGTCCTGGACAAGCTCAGGAAGGATCGCATCGTTGTGTGCAAGAACCTTGCATGGAGTGCAGAGGTCGAGAAACCCTTTGGAGGTTTCAGAGCATATGAAAGCTCAAGAGTGAGAAATAGACCGTGAACAAAATCGGATCTGAACCATTGGTTCAATTCGAGGAAATAGAGGTGAGGATTTCCCCAAAGTCCTGAAGGGCGAATCGTCGATTCGCAGGGGAAAATATGGACCGTTGGAGCCTACGTCCAGAGAGCTGGAGAAGAGTGTGCAGGAGAATAGATCTGAACCGTCAGATCGATCATAGGGGACCGATAGTTGTCGGATCCAAAAAAGGCACACGAGATTTAACCTGGTGCATCTAGGGGAGAGAGGAATCGTGAAAGTCCTGAAAGTCCTGAAGTATTTGGAACCATCCATCAGCACAGGACACATGGCATTTGGGTAGCATTTCCCTGACTCGCAACTTGGAGTGGTCAAAGGGTAAGACCACATGAACTCACAATTCGTGAAATCGCGATGTGATCGTGGTCGTTGATCCATGAGTGATCTGGACCATCGGTTCAGTGTGAATAAGTCTCAGTGTTTCGGCATCCAGGAAACCAGAGGGCAAGACCCCTCGTCTTCGCAAGTTGCAAAATTTTGGTATACGAAACCCCGATGCGCTCTGTGGATGAGTCGATTCAGTGTGAATAAGTTTCGGTGTTTCGACATCTGGGAAACCAGAGGGCAAGACCGCTCGTCTTCGCAAGTCTCAAAATCCCAGTATACAAAACCCCGATGCGCTCTATGGATGAGCCGGTTTAGTGTGAATAAGTTTCAGCGTTTCGGCATCTGGGAAACCAGAGGGCAAGACCCCTCATCTTCGTAAGTCACAAAATCCCGGTATACGAAACCCCGATGTGCAATTAAGACTGAGTGGCTTTCAACACCCTTAAGCTCAAGAGGGATAGTGACCGTCAGATCCAGACCAATGAGGGTCGTTGATCTCATACATGAATTCCCATATCGTAATTTGGAGAATGGAGTGACCAGTGGTTTGGGTCACTGCATTTCGAGCTCTCGGTTACCGGAATCCCGATACGACCAGGACCGTCGGATCAGGGGGAGATTCGCAGTCATCGATCTCATCGAAGGTAAGATTTTGGGTTTCGGAGTTTGAAGAGTCGAAAGACTTGACTCTCTTGCATCGTTGAGTCATGAAATGTGAAAGGCGCCTCTTGGTTTGGCCTGTGGTCATAACCAACGATCACATGGAGGTAGATAAGGGAAGAACTAGCCTGCGCTAGGCCCCCGTAGGAATTTGGGGATTCTATCCCTTGAAGAAGAGCGAAAATTTTATTTTTGCTGTAGTGGGTATGTGACAAATTGGTATCAGAGCATGGTTACAACACTTGGCCTACTTGGGCTCATGTACGAGTTGTGTAAGGAGATATTTTTATTTTCATTTTCTCTTTAAGGAGAAGAACTACAAAATGAAACTGTAATTTGGGAATTTCTACGACATTCCAACAAAGGAATTATATTGTTCCTTTGTCAAAATGATAACTACTCTTATAGGAGTAGGGATGCACTGATCAATATTACTGATAAGACTTGAGTATGAATAACAAAGGTGGAATAAATTGTGCTATGAATCTGCACGAGCCAGAAAAGGGACATGAACTGAGTTGTTATGTTATAGTGTGACGATGGCTACCTACTAAAGCAGGTAGAGTCTCTTGCAATTGAGATGGCTGGTTAGGTAAGAATTAAGATCCTCATGAAGAATTCCTTCATGATTTAGGAAATCTGGTAAGGACTGGTAGGATCCTTAGAAAGTTATAATTACTGTATTATTAAAAGACTAAACCCTGAGCATATAACTCCTCACAATTGAGAGGACTGATGAAAATATGTAGGGTCAGATTATCTAACCTATAGTGGTTAGAATCGACAACAAGGATAATCTGTTTAAACAAGATTAAGAGAGTCCTTTGGGACTATTGCTAATTCCCAAGAGTGACCCTCGTTGGTTGTTCCCATAAAGAGGGGGTAACATTCGTATAAGTTATGACTATGAGATTAGTCCTGTAAGTAACTTAAAAGCTCAGAAAAGATAGCGGGGAAATTTCGTATGCCGAGTGTGCATATAGAGCACAAGCAATGCATATAGAAACAAGCTTGTGTTAAAGTTTGAAAGATCCGGAGGTTGAACACAAAGGTTGATTCCAGAGGAGTTGATGCCAAGTTTGTGGCTGGAAGTCTTTTAAAATCTGAATGGACAGTGGAATTCTCGAAGGGAAGAATACCGAAATTCCGTGAACCATTAGATCTAGTAGATCAGCAGAGAAGATAAGGATGATAACTTCTCATCACTCACAAACTCAGGAGGAATAGTATATGTTAGATTGGAATCAACGAGAGTCGTTGATCTAGAGCTTCAAGGTTTCGACTATTGGGAAAATAGAAGTGAAGACTTTCCCAAAGTCGTGCAAGGTAAATCATCGATTCAATCAGGGTCGTTGGTTAGTAGATGACCTGAACCATAGATCCGGTGTAATCGGATCTTCGGGAGTCATAGGTTTAGAAGTCAATGGGCAGAGTTTTGAGAACTCACATGTCATCAAATCCCGACATCCAACCTGAGTCGTTGGATCGAGATAGGTGGTGGATCATTGATCTAACGCATACACATTTTGGGGATTCGAAATCAGGAGTTAGGAGGTGAAGACTCCACCAGAATCTCGAAAGGTGGAAAGTCAAGATCTGATCAGGACCGTTGATTGGCAGAGAGATCTGGACCGTGGGATCCAGGTTGTCGGACCCTCGTGGATCAGAAGTTTGGGAAACAGTGGAGCATTGTTCGTGGATTCACCGAAACACGGGATCCTAACGCGTGTCTAGGAGTTAACCCCAGGTTCTGAGCGAAGGGTCATGTGAATAAAAGAGCCGAGAAAACCTTAGCCTCGGTCTTTCAAGTTTTCGGATTTTGGGGATCATGGAACCAGAGTTCCTTGCAACAGGAATCCTGAAATCGCGAAATGCAAAGAGCCTTTTAGTTCGGATCGTGGTCACCGCTAGTGGTCACATGAGGAGAAGGCGTGAACTAGTATGATGAATACTTAGCTGTGTTCAATTGTACTTGAGAGCATGAGTTTAATGCATTGTGAAGCTTCATAATAGGAAGCCTGATATTAAAACCGGTAAGGTATGAATGATATTAAATGTGCAAGTAATGCACATGTATGATGTAAGAGTATAAGTATACTAGAGGTCCAATATGATTTCCCTGATGAGTGAAACGTGAAGCAAGTATTGCTCTTGTCCAGATTAAATGAATACTATGGAGGCATAGCTGACTCCATTATGGGTAGTCATGAAAGTTCTGTTCCAAATAATAGCCCGAGGGGAATGCATTCCATTTCCTCAGGAAGTACCAATATAATTAGATGAAAGGGTAAATGAGCAAAGATTCTCTCTTGTCATAATAAGAGACAAATGATTACGCCTTTGAGCATCACATGAGAGGGATTGTGAATGAATCTGAATTGACTGATATTAACAGTAAAGATGCATGTGGGCTGTAAAATATACCTATGTCAACTACACACAGGCTTACGATTATGAGTATAGCTAAGTACATCATGGATGTAAGTTAGCAAAAACCTAGAACATGTGTTGATGCATAATCTGGAATACATACCAGAAAGGTATGTCTATGTCCCTTAAAGAATGCTTAATAACAAGATGAAGCTAATTTGAGCTTGAGGCCATCACAGATAGTGATGGATATGCAACAAGGAAGTTGCATACTGAAGGAGTTCCTGGTGGAGGAACTATGTAAGGACTTTGTCAGAAGAACAAAGTCACAACCCTAATAATTGTTGAAGGTTGGACAATGGGATGCAAGGCCTGTCCATATATAAGAATCCTGGATTACATTTTGAAAGAATCATGTAATTAATAGAAGACTAACAACTGAATATTGACCATTTTGATAACCGAATGGAAGTGTGTAGGATGCACATATTCATGATTCATTATGAGCAAAGAGATTCTATTAAAGCATGTTGCAGTATCCCAAAAAGGGTTATGGTAAGGCCTAACCAAGGTGGCTCAAGGAAAAGAGCAGGAAGATCCCGACAGGGAGTAGAATTGCAAAAGTAGAGAAGAGACAGTGAGGCCTTAGAGATAACTCGGCTGGGCTGAAAAGTCCCAGGCGATGTAGAAAGAATTTGAAGAAGGGGAGAGCCCACAATTATTTCCTTGATGTGCATTATGTTTTCTATGGGATGAGAAAGCTAGTACATTGATGAACGGAAATGTTTTGACACCATAGTGATGATGGTTGTAATACTGTGAAAACGATTGAGAACTGTTGTGTTACACTCATGAAAACATTAAGGATAGTGTGATGAAGTAAATACGGATATGCTGGGACATGTCTGAAAATATTTTATTAATTTAAATGCTATGGTACTTTCATTTTAATTTACATGATGACTAATGTGCCTATGGTGTATGTCATGTGTAGAAAGAAATAAGATTGGAACTGTTGAGAAAGACAGTTGCCAATAA
>ML777278.1:2712757-2738652 GCA_009831015.1 Picea engelmannii | reverse complement strand
ATATATTTTACTCTGTGTATGAGTGTGTCTAATTATGTTAAAAGAATTTGCTTATGATTTCAGTACGAATTATGTAATCATTCATGTATAAAGGTAAACTAAGAGTGATTGGAAACCTCGGTAGTGAAAGGGTACACTACAGTCCATCAGCATAGGACACGTGGCAGTTGGGTAGCATTTCGTTGACTCGCAACTTGGAGTGGTCAAAGGGTAAGACCACATGAACTCATGATTCACGAAATCACGATGTGATTGTAGTCGTTGATCCATGAGTGTTCTAGACCATCAGTTCAGTGTGAATAAGTTTCGACGTTTCGGCATCCGGGAAACCAGAGGGCAAGACCCCTCATCTTCGCAAGTCACGAAATTACGGTATATGAAACCCCGATGCGCTCTGTGGATGAGCCAGTTTAGTGTGAATAAGTTTCGGTGTTTCAACATCCAGGAAACCAGAGGGCAATACCCCTCGTCTTCGCAAGTCGCGAAATCCCGGTATACGAAACCCCGATGCACTCTATGGATGAGTCGGTTTAGTGTGAATAAGTTTCGACGTTTTGACATTCGGGAAACTAGAGGGCAAGACTCCTCGTCTTCGTAAGTCGCGAAATCCCAGTATACGAAACCCCGACGCATGATTAAGACTGAGTGTCTTTCAACACCCTTAAGCTCAGGAGGGATAGTGACTGTCAGAACCAGACCAACGAGGGTTGTTGATCTCATACAGGAATTCCCATATCGAAATTCAGGGAATGGAGTGACCAGTGGTTTGAGTTGCTGCATTTCGAACTCTTGGTTACTGGAATCCTGACACCACCAAGACCGTTGGATCAGGGGGAGATTCGCATCCGTTGATCTCATCGAAGGTAAGATTTCAGGTTAAGGGGTTTTAAGAGTCGAAAGACTTGACTCTCTTGCATCGCTGAGTCGCGAAATGCGAAAGGCGCCTCTTGGCTTGGCCTGTGGTCATAACCAACGATCACATGGAGGTAGATAAGGGAAGAGATAGCCTGTGCTAGGCCCCTGTAGGAATTCGGGGATTCTATCTCTTGAAGAAGAGCAAAAATTTTATTTTTGTCGTAGTGGGTATGTGACACCAGTTATTTACTAAACTTGATCTTCATTCTGGCTACCACTAGATCCATATGAAAGAGGCAGACATTCTTAAGACTACCTTTAGAACTCATGAGGGCCACTATGAGTTTTTGGTCATGCCCTTTGGCTTGTGTAATGCCCCCTCCACCTTACAAAGCCTCATGAATCATGTCCTTCGCCCCTTTCTCCGTCATTTTGTCTTAGTTTTCTTTGATGATATCCTCATCTATAGCAAAACCTGGACAGACCACCTTGCTCATGTGGACCGAGTTCTCCATCTACTCTCTCAGCACCAACTTTTCCTGAAATAATCTAAATGTGTTTTTGGTGCCTCAGAAGTTGAGTACTTGGGCCATCTTGTTGGCAAGAACGGTGTCAAGGTGGATCCTAAAAAGATTGAAGCTATGCAAGATTGGCCTCACCCAAAGACTCTCAAAATCTTGCGAGGATTTTTGTTCCTAACAGGTTATTATATCAAGTTTATTAAGAATTATGGAAATATTGTGGCACCTCTCACGACACTCCTTAAAAAGACTTATTTCACTTGGACCCCAACAATTTCTCAGGCTTTTCAAACCTTGAAGATGGCCATGTGCACCACTCCAGTCCTGGCCCTTCTTGATTTCACAAAGACCTTTGTCCTAGAATGTGATGCTTCAGGGAAATGTATTGGCGTTGTCCTTATGTAAGAGGGTAGGCCTTTGACCTTTACCAGCAAAAAACTGTCTGAACGAAATTTGGGCAAATCAATCTATGAAAAGGAAATGTTGGCTATTATGCATGTTACTGATTTGTGGTGCCCTTATCTATTGGGGCAACGCTTCCAAATTAAGATAGACCATCAAAGCCTCAAGTATTTTCTGGAACAACGCATTTCCTCCCTAGAGAAAAAAAAATGGGTGACTAAGCTATTTGGATATGATTATGAGATCATTTACAAGAAAGGCAAAGACAATGTGGTGGCCAATGCACTTTCCCGAAAATATGAAGATGAAGGCTCCATTTTTTCTCTCTCCTTCATTGTACCAGATTGGCTCCAAGCCATTCGCCAGGAATGGCTACATGATCCCAAAAGTTCGCAGCTTATACAACAATTGCAGTGCAATTCTCCAGTTTCCCCAGGGTACTCATGGTTCCATGATGAGCTTCGATACAAAGGTCATTTGTATTTAAGTAAACAGTCAAAATTTAAATCCACGGTGCTTTATGAGCTTCATGCTACACCCACAGCTAGGCACTCCGGGTTTACCAAAACCTATGATAGTTTCAAACGTTCTTTTTTCTGGGATGGTATGAAATAAGACATTTGTAATTTTGTGGCCGAATGTGATGTGTGTCAATGCAACAAGGGAGAAACATTCAAATCTTTGGGCACACTACAACCGCTTCCGATTCCACCTACTATTTGGAGGGATATCTCTATGGATTTTATTACAAACTTACCTAAATCAGGTAATAAATCAGTCATCATGGTGGTAGTTGATCATCTTTCCAAGTATGCTCATTTCTGTGCTCTTCAACACCCATTTACATCATCCATAGTGGCTCAACTTTTCATGGATCAGATCTTCAAGCTTCATGGCATGTCACATTCTATTGTTTCTGATCGCGATCCAACTTTCACCAGCAATTTTTGGCAATAACTATTCAAGCTACAAGGCACCCAATTGCATCTCAGCACAGCATATCATCCCTAGATGGATGGTCAAACTGAAGTTGTCAACAAGTGTTTGGAAACATATCTGAGGTGTTTTGCATTGGAAAACCAAAATCAGTGGGCTCAATGGTTACCCCTAGCTGAATGGTGGCACAACACTTCATACCATACAGCTACACACATGACTCCTTTTGAAGCAGTCTATGGACAAAATCCACCTTCATTCCTCTCATATTTACCAGGTGTCTCGAAGGTCCAAGCGGTTGACCAAATGCTTACAGTTCGAGAGGCTATTCTCCATACCCTCAAAGAGAATTTGGTCATGGCTCATAATCGCATGAAGCAACAAGCAGATCAAGGTCACTCAAGGTTGACCATTATCAGGTGTTTCTTCGACTGCAACCTTACAAGCAAAATTCCCTCAAGGTTGACCATTATCAGAAGCTGGCGCCCAAATTTTATGGTCCTTATATAGTTCTCAAGCGTGTGGGATAGGTGGCCTATCAGTTAGCTTTGCCCAGTCACTCTAAGCTACATCCCATTTTTCATGTTTCATGCTTGAAGAAGGTGATTGTAACTAAGTGCCAAACTCAAACCAACCTTCTCGAGTTGGACGAAGAAGGCTCCATTTGGCTACAACTACAAGGAGTTTTGGACCAGCGTGAGTGTCGCCTGCATCAACGAACCATCAAGGAAGTGTTAGTCTAGTGGAAAGATACAACTCCAGCAGATGCCACTTGGGAACCAACTACCATTCTGCAACAATTTCCACATCTCAAGCCTTGAGGACAAGGTTGTTTTTAAGGGGGCGAACATGTTAGGGACCTAACCCCTTACGTAGGTAGAACAATGTATTCTAACGTAATAAAGGTCAATATTAATAAGGCCTTGCAATAAGGTAGAATAAATCGAATGTAAGAAGACCTAATAGAAGCTTCCGCTTCTAGAAGGATCTTCCTCTAGATGGTTCTCTTGATAGACATATTTAGTATAAATAGGAGTTGAGGGTATGTGAACCCTAGCTTGGATATTATTGTAATAGATCTATGCTCGACTGGAGGTTTCCCCCTTGAAGAGGCCCGTGAACATTGCTCTCAGTAATCGAAGTGCTCTTTCTGGTGTTATTCTGTTATCGTTTCAGTATTATTGTGGTGTTATTTTGGTTATATTGTTGTTCATCTTCCATTTCTAGCATTTTATTTCTATTCTGCATACTTTTTATATCTGGAACCCCACCCTCGTATGAGTAAAACTATGTGTAGTGTTTTACTCTATTATTCCCTCCACCCCCCTCGTATGAGTAACATAATATGTTTTACTCTATTATTCCTCTACCCCATCTTAGTATGAGTAAAACATAGAATAAAACATATTATATGTTTTACTCTATTCCCCACCCCACCCTCATATCCTCATAAGATCAAGATGGAATTGAGGTAATATGAAAAACAATGTTCATGAGATGATCCACTACCTCTTTTGTATATTGAATCTAGAGGATACACCCAGTATATTAAATATCAACTTTGAGTCACATGCACTTAAAAATCTGAAAATGAAAATGTACAACCGAAACCATTCAAATGTTTCTATCTTAATTTATGTGTCTGGAAGATGCTACACCTGGTAGGGCATGCACCAGATTAACAAGATATTAATTTTAAAACTGGTGAACTTCTTCTTTTTCAAGTGTTTCTATCTTAATTTATGTGTTTGCAAGATATTACACCTAGGTAAGGCGTGTTTCTATGTTAGGGCATGCACCAGATTAACAAAATATTAATTTTAAAACCGGTGTACTTATTCAGATATGTTAATTTTTTTTGATAATATTAATAAATTTATTTAGAATTATTTAATATTATTGTTTATAAATAATTGTTTTGTTTAAATGAATATTTTCATAAAATTAATAATTATATTAATAAAAATAATGCATAAATAATAAGTTATTTAATATAAAATAAATTAAAAATAAATAAATATCATTTTTTTAAAATTTATTTCATTTAATATTATAATTTAATTATATTTTAAAACTTCTTTATTTAAAAAATTATAACAATATGGATACTTTCTTATAAATCATATTTAAATATAGAAATAACATTTTAATGAATTTTTATTTTTATTTTATAAAATGTGTTAATCGAGAACATAATAAACAACATTATTATTATTATTATTTAAAAGTTGTATTTAATTTAATTAATTTGATGTATATGTATTATTTGTAGTTTCATAGGCTGAATTAGTTCATAATTAGACTTACATGGTATAATCTTTAACACAAAGATATTACTAAATATGCTTTCTTTATTATTCTCCATCTCACACTTCATCTCATGTTTGTAATACACCCTATATTTCTGTAGCTATTGAAGAACTTTTTCTAGACCACTAAAGCTTTCCTTCTTTCCATGGTCAAAGGATGTAGCCCACCTAGAGGAGGGAGGGCGGATATCCCAAGAGATTATTATACCGGAGAAGGGGATTCCATTCTTATGCTTAATCACCCCTAAATTGTACCTTCAAAGAAAGAATGACATGATCAACTATGCATCATGATCGTAAGTAATATGCTTGGGTAGGCATACATGGCATTAGTGACCAATAAACAACTCCACATGTATATAAAGTTATAGAATGTATTTAATGCAATTTCTAAATAATAGATATAACACATTTAATTATTTATGGGTGAATAATTCGAATTAAACAATTTGAAAATTTATTGTGTAGAAAGTGTATTAAACTTATCAAGTAATGTGATGTATTTTATGTAATTTTAGCAATGTTAGGTATTAAACTAAGTTGGTTTTGGTACTCTTATAACTAATTGGATCCTAGCTTGTGTAGACCCGGTTTCATTTGCAGTTTTAGTTAATGGTGAGGTAACATAATTTTTTAAAAGTGGTTGTGGTCTGTGATAAGGTTGTGCGCTTTCACCACTGTTATTCATAGTGGTTATGGAAAGCTTGAGCCTATTTTTTAAAAAAAATAGCTAGAGATAAGAAATATTAAGTGGTATCAAAGTAGCCAGATTTACTAAAATTTTACACATTTTATTTGTCGATGATATTCTCCTTCTGACAAAAGCATCAATCCTGGAATGGAAGGAAATTGACAGAGTTGTTCAATTATTCTGTTCAGTCTCGGGCTTAAGGGTGAATTTGACAAAATCGACTGTACATTTCTCAAGGCTGGAAGAATCAGAATTATCAGATTTTAAAAATACTTTGCCTTACAACTTTTATGATTTATCGGTCGGTTTCAAGTATCTAGGATATTATCTGAAGTTAGGGGTTCAAAAAGCTATTGATTGGAGATGGCTCCTAACAAAAGTTGAGAAGAAAATTCATTAGTGGAGTTATAGATGGCTTTCCCTGGGGGGGAGGTATATTTTGTGCAAATCGGTCTTGGAAAGTCAACCTATCTACTGGCTTTCTCTGGCAGCGATTCCTACTTCTATTCTTCATAAATTATGGAGCATTCTCTATAACTTTCTGTGAAGTGGGAACAAAGAATTTTTTTTTATCATCTATGTAGGTGGGAACTTTTGGCCCGACCAAAAAAAAAGGGTTGATGGGTTTTACATAATATTTTTTACTTTGGCGGCATCGACTTTATGGAGAGCTATTTCAAAACCTGGTATTTGGCATAGAGTGTTAAAAGTTAAATATTCCCCCCACAGTACATTGAGCAATTGGTTGAGGTCGACAAATTTCCAGTACCGGTCAGCATCCAGGATTTGGTCTAGTTTTATAAAGTCGGTGCACCTTATCACAAACTGGATCGGGTGGAATCCCGGATCGGGACTTGCTGTGTCATTGGGTAGGGATAGTATATTGGGTCTTGGGCCCTCCTCGTATCTATCCTCAAACCTTATAGAAGCACTCAAACAAAAAAAATCTCCTTATTAGCACAGGTTTGGTATCACCAGGGACAAAACTCTCTATTATCCAATTGAAAAGATAGTAGTGAGTTGGGGTTATCCGGGGAACTATCCATTGAATGGTGCCATTTATGTCGGGAATTATAGGTAGTTGGAGTGATACTCACGGGAGATGAAGATGAACTATTTTGGACAGGGGGGGACTCTTCGAGTGTTATTATTGTTAAGAATATTTATGAGGCTATACAATCAACTCAAAATCTTCCATTGATCACTGGCTGGAAGATTCAAATGTGGAAATGGGATATTCCACTAAAGATCAAACTATTTCTTTGGCTAGTTGTTCATAATAAAATAGTGGCTTGGGAAAATCTCCTTCATAGGGGTTGGAGCGGTCCGAGAAGGTGTATTCTTTGTAAAAAGGAGACAGAGGATAGCACTCATCTGTTCATAAGTTGTTCATTTACAAGGGTTGTTTGGGAAACTTTAAAGCGGTATACAAAATATGTTCATTGCTAGAGTGGGAATAATCTATGTGAGTGTTTTTCTTATTTGATAGAGGCAAAAAAAAGTATCTCGAGTCTGGTGGCTTTAGCTTGTTGGAACATCTGGATTGCCAGGAATGAATCCATATTCGAGGGAAAGGTGCCATCAGTCACAATTGTCGCTATTAAAACTCTGAGCAACTATCACAAGACGACTATAAAGCATCAAAAAAATCGCTCTATTACATGCTTGAATTTCGATACTATTGACTATCCTGTAGCCTTTTTTGACGGAGCGGCCCAGGGGGATGGAATATGTTGCGGAGCGGGAGGGATTATAAAATTATCTGCATCTTTGACATACAAGTGGTATGTGAACTGTGGTCAAGGTACAAACACAAAGGAAAAATTAATGGGAGCCTGGGAAACCTTACATTTAGCAAAGCATCTTGACCTTGAAAAGCTACAAGTATTTGGTGATTCCTTGGTTATTATCAATTGGTTAAGTTAAAAAGGAAATCTCAGAGTTTGTGCTTTGGAAGGCTGGAAAAGGAGAATCATCATATTAAAGGAAAAGTTTATTGATATAAACTTCTATCACATCCTTCGTGATTTCAACAGAGTCACAGATGATCAATCTAAAAAAGCACTTTCAAAACCTGAAGGATGTCTAGTGCTCCATAAATGGATTGATGGAAGAGAGAATTCTTCAAACAACATCTATATTTACTAATGGAGGTTTCTATCCTGTGGGTCTTTCTGATCCTCTTTTTTGATGAATTTCTCAGAGTCTCTATATAGTTTTTTTTTCTTTACCCCTCTGGAACTTAGTATTGGATGTAATATCTCTTATCGAGTCCTAAGTTGGTCAGTCTCATTTTTGTCAGTTCTAGAGATTGTTTCTCCTGACATTTGGAAAGTATCTTTGGGATTGTAATGTCAATTACAATTGTTGATCATAATTTTGGGCTATTTCATATAGCGACTGGTGGTGCGAATGTATAAAATTATATTCTATAATATAATTGTGTTAATTTCCTTTCTGAAAAAAAAGGTATTGACCCAACTTCTTTTAATCTAGTGGTGGCTATTCATACTACAAAGTCACAAGGAGTCTATTTAGATATCAAAACATGGGTTTAGGCTATACAAAAGTACATCTAAAATATAATGATTTAAGGAGTGTTACAGTTAATTTTAAAATTATAGGCTATGGAAATTTCTTGTATATAATTTTTCTCCAAATCTTATGAGGGGTGATGTGGGCCCAAACTTGATAGCAATTAAGAATAACCAAGATACCTAAGTGTTGATTTTTTTTTTGCTTAAATATCAATTCTAGAACTCAACATTTCTACATTTGTTTTCAAGATTGTAATAAGTTTATAGCCACCAATGACTCTTTTTCTTGATGTTGTGGTTCTAGTTCAAATGGAAATTGAAATTGATACCTAAGTACTTGCAATATTACCCCTCTTCAAGGGCATTATTGCCATATAAAATAAGATGATAAACCATGTTATCATAATCTCAGTTTGATCTTGATGCTAATGGTAAGCTCATAATGTTTACATAATTGTTGGAGAACTTTGAGTTGTTTGTGAAGATCTCCAATAGTTTTTGCAAGTAGAATAATATTATCAGCATATAGAATAAGGATGACAATGAGTCAAACCATGTTGATACCAATGCATCATCCCTCTTCTAAACATTATTGCTAAATTTTATTGATATAAATGCGAAAAAGAGTGGGAGAAAAAGGGCACCCTTGCTTAACACCAATATCACAATTAATATCCATAGACCACTCATTATTACATTGAATCTTAGAAATAATCATTTCGTAGATACTAATCACACTGCTATAAAGCTTAGGAGAGATACCAATTTATTACAATATTTTCCTTAACTTGGATCTAGAGAAAATGACAAAAACATTTCTTAAAAAAAAATAGATGAGATTTTTTTTTCTGTACAATTCTCAACAATAACTCTAAAAGCAACAAGGTGATCAATTGTAGAATGTTGATTCCTAAATCATGCTGGTCCTTTAGACATTTATTTATAGTCATTGGCTAACTTTGATTTCAATAATCAATCTAAAAAAAGGGCTAAAGAGGGATCATTACGTTAGTTTGATAATTAAAATGAGACATCGTATTTTCCATATTTGAAAAGGGAGACAATTAAACTTTCATTCTATTATTTAATGAAATCCTTCCTGAACACCTTGATTGAAAAGATGCTTAATGAAGCACTAAAACTAAACTTCCAAGTTTTAAGATTATGGTTTGGTATACTTCAATTTATTTAGATTTTCTATTAACAATGAGCTTAATGCCATAATTTATATCCTCGATTGAGAAAACATCACTCCAAGGATTAGTCACTTAGATGTCCTACGATGTTTAAATAAAAACAATAAAATTGTTATGAAAATAGTTTTATGATTATTATAATGAAGTTTTATAATTTATAACAACTCATATGAATAAAATAGTTTTATCATTATTATAATGAAGTTTTATAATTTATAACAATCCATATGATAAATGGTATTTTTGGATTGGTTTATATGAACAGATATTTGTATTGATAGAAATTTTGATTTACTTTTTTAATGGTAGAGAGTTTTATAATTTATAACAATTCATATGATAAATGGTATTTTTGGATAACAATTCATATGATAAATGGTATTTTTGGATTGTTTTATATGAACAGATATTTGTATTTGTATTGATAGAAATTTTGATTTACTTTTTTAATGGTAGAGAATTTGATTTTGAAGATCTTAAAGATATGGGATAAAAATAAATATAAAAAATATGACAAAATCTATAAGTGAAGATTTTAGAGAAAAAGGTTGTTTGTAAATTGGTAAAATTGTTTTTTATTATTAATTCATAAATAATTTTTGTATTTGAAAAGGATTTAAATTTTTATGATAATAAGTTGGTGACATCAACTATTGACATTTTATGATTTCATACAACTATTAACATCTATAATCAATCATGTTCAATTATATTTACTAGTGGATATTATGTCAACGGCTCGTGGTTAGTTAGTGGAGTGAGATCAACCATCGAAAATTATATGTAACCATGGTCAATCATAGTCAACCATTTTGACTAGGTCATAATAGAGATATATTCAACTAAGGACACCTATAGTCGACCATGGTTCTACTATATTTAACCATATTTGTTGGTGGTCATTATGTGATGTGTTAATGGTTGATTAGTGGGATAGCATCAACCATGGACACCTATACTCAACCATACTCAATCATTGTTATTGAGTTAGGAGCTTAATGAGCTACCAACATCAACCATTGACATAATAGGGCTACATTCATCCATGGTCACCTATAGTTAACCATAGTTAAAACCATATTTTTCACTGGTCATGGTATTAGAACTAGTGGTTAATTAATGGGGTGGCATCAACAATGGACAACCATACACAATTATGGTTAACCATAGTCAACCATCATTACTAGTTTAGGGATTAATGGATTAGTGGGTTAGTATTGTCAACCACTGACATAATAGGTCTACATTTCACCATGGACACCTATACTCAATCGAGGTTAATGATGGTAAATCATACTCAACCATATTTATTAATGGATATTATGTTAGGATTCAATGGTCAATTCATTGGGTAGAATCAACAATCAACAATCATATGCAACAAGGGTCAATCAAGATCAAACATGGTCAACCATCATTACTAGGTTAGGGGTTAGGGGATTAATGAGTTAGTAGCATCAACCTTTGACATACTAATACTATATTCAACAATGGACATTTATAGTCAATCATGGTCAACCATATTCAACTATATTTGTTAGTCAACATTATGTCTAGGATTAACAGTCAATTAGTGGGGTAGCATCAACCATGGACAATCATACACAACCATATTCGACCAAGGCCATTGCATCAAATAAGAAATACTAATGTCAAAACAATTATGGACTTAATAAACAATGTACATACAACCATATTAACATTGATTAAACATAAGAGAACCAACTTTGACGATACATTGGGGCGAAAGTATTTTTTGGATGCTATTTTAGTGGGAAAGGACTCAAAATCTTGTAGTGATGCCATTATCTGTATTTCTTGCTAGTTCTTGTTGGATTAGGTCTACTGCCTTATCAAAGGTGTTCTTCATGGTTATGAGTGTGAACTAGAGATCTAAAATCCCCCTTTACTAACTCAACTATACATTGAGAGATTTAAGTGATCTTGATAGAGTTTGTGAATGGTATTATGAATGATAATTTATTGCCACTTAAAAGCTCAAATGCTACACTTTGTCATTTAATTTGAACTCACAAATTGTTTGATAAGTCAAAGAAAACTTTGAAACCTTATTGCATGTTCATCATATCTCCTCACCGAAAATATACATCTGTGAGAGTGAACTCCTCAAGCTTGAACTCCTAAAGCTCAATATAAATCATAATTATAATATTCTTTGATTATTCTCATTTTGAAAAATAAAATAAAATGAATATTCATCATAATTACTAGAAAAGATTTTAGCATTATCCTTATTTGATATATAATTATCCGTTTTATCCTTTAAAAACAAGTAAACTGCATGTAAACTTATTAATATAAAAAGTTAATAATCATCTAATTCAAATAATCAAAATTATGTTAAATCATAATTGTTATCATCTTTGTCACGCAATCGACTAACTACAATCTCTTTTCAAGTAAATGTGATCAAAGATCTTCCAATCCATTTAGATCCATCTATACCCTCAAAATTTCACAATAGAAACATCTCCACTCAAAAAAACGATACACTCTGTACATAAAACCCACATAACTTCGAGACTTATTCAACAACATTTTTTAATCATAAAATATACTAATAATTTTGTAAAAAATTAAATAACTTTATATACAATATAATTTATTTTATACAAATGAATTGGTAGTTGAATATCCATGTCATAATATTCACTTTATGTAAACAAAAGTATAGATACAAAGATATTATTTTTGGTTTAAAAGAAGCTAAAACTACATGTATGTTTGATTAGCATGAGGTTTAAGCATGTAGTATGGCTTTCACTAGCAAAGGTGTTATGACATCCAAAATAATGTAGTATAGAATCATATATATAATGTTGATAAGACAAATGTAAGATAATCCCTCATCCATGCAACAACACATATAACCACTGTGTATTAATCCCTCGTCCATGCACAACATATAACCATGGTGTATAAATTGAATAAATTTAAGGTAAGATAAAGTGCATTTAACTTCCACCGTACAAACACATATGTAAATACTAAATATTATATATAATATCATTCATTTATTTTCAATATTAAGATATGCAATTTATTAGTCTATGCCATGAGATTATAGTAATGAGTTTGCTTTTGATGTGATATTGACTTGATATTAATTTTTTTTTATCATAAATTTGTGTATGCAATGTAATGTTTAATATAGGAAAACAAATAAATATTTTTGGATATAATAAAAATATTTGTGTTTCTCATTTCTAATTGGTTAATAGAATTGAAATGTTATTGCTCCCTTCACGTCTTTCAATATGTAGAATTAATTACATAATCAATAAAATTTTCCAATCACCACATCTAAATATAAAAATTTGTACTATGTATTTATTATTATGCATTATTATATTGATATTATATTTATTATCTAATATATTATTTATTATTATATTTATATTGCATTTATGAATATTATAGTTCCATTCATGGTTCATTTTACATTTTGAATAACAAACAACCCTCAATTATTATTTTTTAACAAAAAATATTCATGACTTGTGTATTTAATTATATTAAGTTTCATTGTTCAACATGTATTTCTCAACTAACTCAGCAAGGACTGTGTTGCCATGCAACTCCTGTTCTTTAAGAAAATAATTTTATTATCTTATCCTTATCTTAGCTTAGATCCAATAGAAAAACAAACAAATTAAATTTATTATTTAAAAAAATGAATTTTATTATCTTATCTATATCTTAACTTGAAACTTGAATCCAATGAAGAAACAAACAAATTAAACTTATTATTTATAAAAATGAATTTTATTATCTTATCCTTATCTTAGCTTGGATTCAACGGAGAAGGAATTTTGAAAACCCTATGTTTAACGAATTACATTATATAATATAATTTTTTTATTAATTAAATATTAATTTTGAAAAATTCATTTGGTGGTTGTATTTTACATGGAGAATCATGAGTATTGATTTTTTCTTAATTCTATGATGAATGGGATTAACATGAAGAATCATGAGTATTGATCTTTTCTTAATTCGATGATGAATGGGATTATGGAGGATTCCCAGTCCAAACACTATTAAAACTGTGATATAACATGAGGAATCAATATGATAAGGTTGATGGGATGATTATTACTTTTCTTACATAAATTGATGTGTAGTTTGTGTGATTTAGAATAAAAATTAAGAAAAATGAAATTAAATGATTATATTTAATTTTATTTTTTCATGGTGATTTGGGTATTGATTTATTAAATCTAAGATTGTTTATAATATTAATGTTATTAAACAAAAAAAAATTTCTTTAAATTAAACAAATTAAAAATCTACATAAAACAAAATAAGAATTAGAATTTCTTGGAATTGAGGATGCTCTTAGATTACATATTGAAGGTGATGATGTCAATGTTCCTTACTATCATTTTCATAAGTTATATGTCTTTATTAATGCTTCATTAATGCGAACTAAGTTAACAAGCAATAAACATTGAGAACTACAATATTTAAGAGAGTATATGTCGAGATATATACTATCAATTGTGGAGGTGTTGGACACCCAAACATGTATATCCCAATGTACATATTCATTAAATGTTACAATGCTCAATGCATATTATTTGTTTATGAAGTCACACACTTTTTCGTAGGGAATGCCATGTGGACATGTGCCTTGGTTCATGGGTTATTTTTCCATTATTCATGGCATATCATGTTTTACTAAGGTTCATATAGAAAATGATATTTGCATTCCCAATCATCGTTGGGTCTATGGAAAGATCAACAATGGTTGGGATTTAGGGGTGAACCCCTTCCATCCTCCAGTCAAACCCTAAGGACCATTTATTTGTTAGCAAATCAACATGGTCAATCTTCCACCAAAATTTGCATCACATAGTCTTCCTTATGAGGAAGGCGTGTGACTTCGTCCATGTTATCAAGGATTTATGAGGTGGAGCAAAACACTAAATTCCCAATCATTGCTTTGTGATATCTTAGCCTAGACCATTCAACGATATGTCTAGCTTGTGAATGGACCCTCAAAACAAACATTCTTACACAATTTGGCCTCTTCTGGAAAATGAGAAGAAACAAAGTGATGAGCAATCGAATCTGAACAAGAAAAAAAATGGGAACTCAAACAACTTTAATCTAAAAGAAAAGAAATATTTTTAGGTGATGCATAATTACTTAAGACCAAAAATGCTCTGACATCATTCTAGAATTTTCATTACGCAAATTGTATTAGTGACAAATCTATACATAACATAGAAAGCACATTGACGATAAATACCAACAACTCTTAGAATACTATTACATCCAATCAATTAAAAAAAAAAACTTTATCCTTTAAATCAACATATTATTACATGAAATAACAAAATAAACAAAATATTTTTCTATCATTATCTAATATATCCATTAAAAATTTGATATTATCTTTTATCCATTTCAAATTATGCTTATATACAATTCTACCTCCATGAAAACGACATCCTTCCTTTAATATTAACCTTTTACATTTGTAAAAAATTCCCATTCACCACTCTTTTTACATCCCTAAATTATTTATTTAAAATTTTTAAATTTGAACATTGTATAAGCATCTCCTATAAGCTTATCCATACAATGCACACCAAATATGCCACATGCATATAATACTTATCTCATATCGAACCTTTGATTTTATGTGTCTATAAAGGTTAGACAAAAAAATAACATTGACAATGAAAACCAACGTACACATATATTTATTTGCCAAATGGTGAAGGTGGATAATGAATGTGTGATTATGACTAAAGTGGTCGGCTTAAACCATGTGAATCAACCGACTTCTTTTGATAGAATATATTATATCGTGTATGTATACATCATTATATATATATATATATATATATATATATATATATATATATATATATATTTTGTTTAGAATGATAAGTTAGTTAATTATAAATATAATATGGTAATTTTTTATTATAATTGTTATAGGATTATAAATCATAGTATTATTTGAATGAAGAATTTATAGTTTTGTTATGTTAGAAGGGTGTACGAATTTTCGATCTTGTTTGGATGGGGTTTTTGAATCAAAATAATTTTTTTAAGAAATTTAAAATGAATTGAATTGATTGAAACTAAAATTTTATTTTATTAGATTTTATTGAAAATTAGTTTTATCTTATTTTTATTATGAGATTGAGTGAAGGGACAAATGAAGATGAAGAATCAAGATATGTACATATGGATGCCCCCACTACCCATATTTAGATCCATCTTTAGAAGGGTTATGAAGATATAGGTGAAGATGTGCATGGCCACACCTCCACTACCCACTTTTAGAGGGTTATGAGGGTGAGGGTTTTGGTGGAGGGTAAAGATGTGAACACCCTCAAGTATGTTGAGTGTGTGCATGTGTATGCTTTCCCTCATCATTCACCCACCCCTTTGGGGTCACAAACATTCAGACCCTCAACCTTTAGCACCCACTCTCTTGAACTACTCATTTTCAAGGGGGTTATGAAGGTGAGTGTGGGGATGCAAGGTGAATATGTATGAACACTCATAGGGATTGAGGGTGTGCATGTGTGTGCTTGTCCCAGTGATAACCATCTTGAGGGTATACATGTGGACACTTGCACCCCACCACCTACCCTGCTTGGGGGTGAGGGTGTGCATGTGTGTGCATACCACACTTACACTCCCTCACCACCCACACTCCTCCACCTGTAAGCACACATATGCACAATCACACCCTCACTACCCACCCCTCCAAGGGTAGTGAGGGTGTTCTTATGTGTGATTGTGCTCACACACTAACCACCTACCCTCTAAAAGGAGTGAGAGTGTGCATGTTTGTGTTTTCACTACACCCTAACCACCCACCCTCCCAAATGGTGAGGGTGTGCATGTGTGTGCTTTCATCCCACTACCCATCCTGGCAAAGACTGAGAGTGTGCATGTTTGTGCTCCTTTTGAGTTAAGGGTGTGCATGTTTGCACTTAACATGACAATGCGATTACACATATATAACTACATGAAAATTAGTTTTATCTTATTTTTATTATGAGATTGAGTGAAGGGAGAAATGAAGATGAAAAATCAAGATATGTACATATGGATTCCCCCACTACCCATATTTAGACCCATTTTTAGAAGGGTTATGAAGATATAGGTGAAGATGTGCATGGCCACACCTCCACTACCCACTTTTAGGGGGTTATGAGGGTGAGGGTTTTGGTGGAGGGTAAAGATGTGAACACCCTCAAGTATGTTGAGTGTGTGCATGTGTATGCTTTCCCTCATCATTCACCCATCCCTTTGGGGTCACACACATTCACACCCTCAACCTCTAGCACCCACTCTCTTGAACTACTCATTTTCAAGGGGGTTATGAAGGTGAGTGTGGGGATGCAAGGTGAATATGTATGAACACTCATAGGGATTGAGGGTGTGCATGTGTGTGCTTGTCCCAGTGATAACCATCTTGAGGGTATACATGTGGACACTTACACCACACCACCTACCTTGCTTGGGGGTGAGGGTGTGCATGTGTGTGCATACCACACTTACACTCCCTCACCACCCACACTCCTCCACCTATAAGCACACATATGCACAATCACACCCTCACTACCCACCCCTCCAAGGGTAGTGAGGGTGTTCTTATGTGTGATTGTGCTCACACACTAACCACCTACCCTCTAAAGGGAGTGAGAGTGTGCATGTTTGTGTTTTCACTACACCCTAACCACCTACCCTCCCAAATAGTGAGGATGTGCATGTGTGTGCTTTCATCCTACTACCCATCTTGACAAAAACTAAGAGTGTACATGTTTGTGTTCCTTTTGAGTTAAGGATGTGTATGTTTGCACTTAACATGACAATGCAATTACACATATATACATACACTCCCCCCTCAACCATGCTCCTAGGAGTGAAGGTTTGCATGGATGTGCTTGAACCTACACTCCCACCACCCATGCTCCCAACGAGAAGGAGTGCATGTGTAAGTTTGGTATATGCACACAATGCACATCCACACTTCCTCACCACCTCCCTCTACGGGATGATTATATACATCTACGTTATTTCTCCCTATTATCCACTCCCTTGAAGTGAGAGTATGCATCTATATTGAATGTGTACATATGTGTGCTTTCCTCGAGCACCCACCCTCTTGGAATACAAATATACATATAATTACTTTGACATGTGTATGTAAACACATTCATATATACCCACACTCTCCACCACGCACTCTTCCAAAAAAAATATACACACATGTGCAATTATCATGCACACCTCCTAACCTTTTCAAAAATGAAAATATACGTATAGACATACACCTTCACTAAATTATAATAATACTTTAGTTTTCCCTCAAACTAACCAATAATATATACAAACTAACCAATAATATATACTAACTAACCAATAATATATACTATATGATAAAAGTGCATCGGTGGAATTGCTTTCCTCCTAAAATATTACATGGCTTGAAGATGTGCTTCACTTTAAATAAAAACACTTAAATATCAAAATCTAAAAGACTCAAAATCATTTGAATATCATGAAGATTTTGTAATGATATATATGTACTTTGAGGCAACGGTAGACTTTTGTGTTCACAAACATTGATTGATTTGACCATTTCAGTTTGCATACAAAGTAACTTTATATATGGGATCTAGTGGTGATTATATATATATTACAGTTGATTCTTTGTTAAACTGGGTGATGTGTGGAAAAGGCAAAATTTGAGATATTTTAGTTGAATGTTTACATAATTGAAAAAGATACTAAGGCTGTGATTAAAAAAATAATAATAATGTTTAGAATTGTATATGGTGGAGTAAGTGGAATGAAAATTATTATAGGTTAGTTATTTTAAAATAATTAATTATTAAGTAGATGATCAATTTATATTATAAAAGTGTTGGAATATTTTTATTTTTTTATATTGAAGTATTTAGAATGAGGATATTAGTATTTTGTAAATGTTTAGATTGTTAACTATAATAGTGATTAGTAATTTTATAGGATTGGGTGAGAATAGATCTCATAACCTCCGTAAACATCACAACTTAGTAAAACAGGTTAAACCAACTAAGTTATCCTTTTAGGCTAATCCTATATGTTGTGTGTGTTTATTGTGTAAAATAAAGATGCGTCGCAAAGTTTATGATTGTGTATATTTCTTTTATTTATTTGTGTGTTCTAGCTACATATTATTTTCCTATTATTTAACATGACATCATATCATGTACTAGATGGACTCTCTCATGAGAGTGTTTCGTGGTTTTGAAGCTTTCCATTGGCTCAATCCTCGTAGATTAGAAAGTCAAAGTAAAGTCTAAAGATGGGGCTTGAATCTTTTGTTGGTATTTCCAACTTGAATTGCATGTGTTTGTAGATGAAGAGTTTGTAGTTGTGTTGAAGCAAGAAGAGTTTAAGTGAAACAATTTATGATTTAAAATGCATTACGATTATTTGATTTACTATCAGAAGAAAGTGAAGTGACTATTTCGCTAATAAAACACTATTTTTTGGTTCGTCACATATGATTCTCCCAATGGTTTGGTTGGTCAAAATTTATGCATGATTCAATCGAAAGCTATTGTGCACACACAATTTGATCATGCATAATATTTAGACCAGCTTCAAAGTATGCGAACATTATACAAGATCACTGCTTGTTGATCATGAAGAGTGGCACCAGGTCTAAGGTAATATTAGACTTGTGGAAGAAGAGCTCAAAGAGCGAATAGGTGAGAGGGATCATCAATGCACTTTGGAAAGTTTACTATGGTCTACCCAAGTAAGAGAACAATTTTTAGTACATGAAGGTTTTGCTTAAGTCAGTTTTGTAATTGTGACCAAACTATAAATCTTAGCTTCTGCCAATGGAAGAGATAGTGAAACTATTACAAAGCACATGTATGGGTTAAGTTAAGGGAGGAAATGGAAGTGGTTTAATATTGTTGTTAATGTATGAATTGATGGTAAAAAATATCTATAACTTTTTTTCCTGAGAAAAAAATCACTTATTCTAAGTTAATTATAAAGAGTTCTAAGTTAATTATAAAGAAAGTTTTAAAAATTGTACCATTAAACATATAACCAACTTGTAAATTTATTTTATTTATTTGAAAATAAAATAGTTTTTCATATTCCCAAAAAATTAAATATTTTAATTATTCTTTACAATAAATTGAATATATAAAAAATATTAAAAACTTTACCAAATTTAATATTATGTATAATTTATTTATTTATATTTTTTTCTTATTTATTAATAATTTATAAAATTGAAATATCATTATTTATATATACATATTTTAAATTTACCATCTAAAACCCCTCCCAAGAACTGACGGAAGGAAACGACCGAGCAAGGAAGTAAAGCTTCCCTCGAAATCACCTTTTACAGAACTTGACCATCTCAGGTTAAAATAAACTCTCATCATAACATAAAATTAATTTGACTTCTTAAACTATCATCATAACATAAAATTAATTTAACTTCTTAAACTTTACTTTCTCGTAAGATTATAAGAAAGCATTTCCATAATAATATAAAATTTGACATATAGAATTTGACTTCATAACTCTTATGGATCACTAAACTTTTGATATTTTAAAAAGACTCTTACAATTGCCTAGTATTGTACTATAGGGATCTTATGGTGCAATGTTTTAAGTGAATTATTGACAATATAGTCAACAACTATCCTTATTATGCTAAGGAAGCAAGTGACACCCTCACGAACGTTCTAGTACATGGGGCCCACATAGTACATGCCACATGCATGACTTATAAAGTAACCAAAACAAACCACCACTACATCATCAACCACCCTACTTCTTAAAATTTTCTTTTAGGAAATATCACATAGACCCCAATAAGCATTAAAATCCACCACCCCCATAGACCCCATTGAGTTTTGAAAAACTCCTTTTAGAAAATCACATAGACCCCATTAAACATGAGAATCCACCACCCATAGACCCCATTGAGTTTTGAAAATTGCCTTTTTAGAAAATCACATAGACCCACCCCATTAAGCATTAGAGTCCACCAAAACTATGTGTATTTATTTACATGGATGCAATCATATCTATCATGGTGGCTTTTTGAAATGAGGGTCATGTAAGCACAAATTTCATGGTGCCTTTTTGAAATTGAGGTCAACAGTATGTAAGTGAGGGAGTGCACTTTACAATTTAGATAAGAAAACATGCTCGTGTAATAATTATTTTAAAATTTTTAATATGATATTTTTTAATTACTAATATATGTATGGTTATGATTTTTTAATGTAAATATTTATAAATGGAAAAAAAATGTTTTTTATTTTATACTTAAAGACAAAATTTCTTGTTGTAACAATAGTTTAAATAAATTTAAAGAATGTAATATATATGGGGAGGATAATATGGGGTATCCAAGAGGGATAATAAATATAATATAACAATAATTATGGAATAGGTTCACTATATAGTTAAAGAAAATAATAAAATAATAAGAGGCAGTTGATATAGGCTCCTAGGAGTACTCATGATAAACTATAAATATACGAGTATCATTGTATTGATATATGTTGAGTGCTATTTTGTACAAGAATGGCTTGCGGGGTGATTCCTTCCATAAGGAATATTTGATGGTGTTACCCTACCTTGAGGGTTTTATCTATATTCTTGTGTTCTTATTATGTGGATGCCTTTATTCTCAAGTTCATAGTTTATTCTCAAGTTAAGGGTTTATATTCCATCTTTTATCTATCAAAGTTTACTACAAGAACAACACTATAAATGTCATGACCACGACATTCATCATTGTAACGATCCTGATCGTTACAACTACAAGCAAAGCAAAAAGAGAAAAAAAATTGTTTTTAGGCAGGAAGGCAACGATGACAAACAGTGGAACCACACAACCTGACGACGAACACATGCATGCCGATCAGGCGACAGACAACTACGACTCCGCGCACTAGAAACTGGGCGAACATGCGTAAATCAACAGACAGAAATGACTACCCGCCCGACACAAACATGACAACGCCTACAAGCTAAAGCACAACATCCATCATCCTGACACAATGGCCCTGACAGCCAATAACTAGAACCTCGATGGTACGCAACCAAACACATGAAGGCGTTACATCTCAAGCACCAACAACAACTACAATGAACAACGCCCACAACGGGTAGCACATACTCTGGCCAAGTTATCAATCGCCTCTATCCATTAGGGTGCGCAATGATCCCCTCATCAGGAATCATGTCGTCGCCAGGTGATAGCTGTGACAACAACCGTTGCGCAACAACATAATTGGACCCTCAACACAAGATGAATTCAACGCATTAGGAGACTGAGATAACTGACAAGAAAACGATGCCCACACACCCAAACAACAAGTCGACAAGACACAATATGACATCTCTCAAAATAAAATTGCGCAACTATCCGAAGAATGTCTGGTTCCTACAAGGTAAACTTGTGAGGTGAAACAACTATGATCAACCACTAATTCAATTCACCTCAAGGCACAAGGCTACACCATTGCATCAACAATGATCTGAACATGATGCAATTGACACTATTTAGAGACAAGGCACCATCATGTACCTGGAACAGTGTTTATAAAGGTAAAAGCATTCAGTGATAGATATAATATTAACACTATTTAATTTTTATATATCATTTAAATAACTATATCAACCCTTTTGATTTATCTAAATTATTATCATTAAAATTAAATAACCCAAGGAGATTTCCAGTGAACCAACTCTCCAATTTATTTAATATGGTTGGACCCCATCCCCTATTACATCGATCTATAGGTGAATTTTCAACACTAACAAAATATCACTAAACAACATAACAATATAATTCAAGTAAAACACTATCTTTTTAAACAACATATTAATATCATTAAACAACATAATGATATAATTCAATTAATATCATCAAACAACATAACGATATAATTCAATTAATATCATTAAACAACATAACGATATAATTCAATTAAAACGCTTCCTTTTAAACCATATCACTATCAATGCATGGTTGTCTTGTACCCGTAATTTTTTGTCCATTGGACCTGAAACATAATATTTTGCTATCTTTTACATGCATGACCTTGTTGTCTGTTAACACATACACTATTGAATACATACACTGTGGTTGTTGTCTAGTAAGAGTAAGCAAACACTGTCTAGGATACAAATAGATATTGAACCGAGTCACTATCATATGTTGCTATTTATGAAATCATTGCCTTGCTCAACAATAAAGCAGTTAAAATTGTTGACCAAGTTATGGGTAAATTCTGCCATTCAATCTCTACCAACATCTATTATGTTAGATGTCAACGGATACATGTTTTCGTTGTCCTACAGGTATTAAAACTCTGTCATATAAGCATTTAATAAACACCAGTCAAGAACACTCAAGTGAGCCACTACCAAGATAAAATGCTAACAATAGAGAATGTTGCCAATACAAAACACTACGATTATAAACGTTTCCCATATAAAATGATGGGTAATTTAAACGACTGGGTATGCCCAGTATATAACATCTATATAAAATCTGAGGGTTAGATGATATGATGTCATCAAAGTTGTTAAAAAAAAACGTAGGCTAATGTATTGAAACGTGGTAAAAATGCTATATAACTTGTTGTAAATAAGGAATAGAAAAATCACTATTACTCAAAATCTAGCGATTCGTCAAGGTATGACTATTGCATCACAGCTATGGACAACCTAAATTCGTTGTCATAGTGAATATCAATCTCTATTATAAGGCTATTATAATAAAGGATGTCTTTAGAGTACATCAAGGCATAGTTACACATTTGATGCCGCAGAGGTATGGTAATGCAGATTTAATTAGGTAAAATCACAGAGTGATATATAAACTATCGTAGGGTTTAACACATGATAATGATGAGTTACAAGTGATAAATCAATAAGTACAAAAGACATCACAGGGTGTACCATTAATTGTTGTCCAAAATATATTAAAAGTGCAGTCTAAAAAGGGTATAATCGCCGCTAAAAAAATAATAAATCTCAACCATTACACAGGAAACAAAAATGCTACCATTCACAGTGAAACGCCAAGAAAAGTTGTTGGGTAAGGTGAATAAGCAGTGTATCAAATTCGCACTGACGTTGCAGTGATATGGGTAAGACCACAGGGTAAAATTTGCCACTAAAAAGTGATAACTTGCAGAGTAAAATCACATGCCAGATGTGTTAAAAGGTAAGGTAAAATCACCTTCAAAATATATTAAAATGCAGAAGGAAAATCACAGTGGTATGTATTGAAACGCAATCCATAGATAATAAGAAACGTGGTCATTAAAATCATAGAGAACGAAGATGAATCATCACACCAGGGTATCCAAACGCAAGAATGTGCAAGACCATCAATCGACCAGGAACAATCAATAGGGGTAGATAGCTGGGAAAAACTATCCTTCGATCATCATCCATGCACAAAAAAACAGGTCGTTAGGATCTATAGGTCTATTAACACCGAAGTGACGACCGTCGATCCGGCTCCTGGCCGACTGCTCAGGCGTGAAATGATGATCTAGGGATGAGGACAAAGATAAAGCACAATCTCTTCATAATAATCATTAAAACAGACAGAACAGTCATAACAGTTAGGGATCGATTGCCAAGGGAATCAATTCAAGCAACGAGCATAAAACTATGGCGAATTTAAGTTCTCGATTAAAACTGCTAAGTATAACACTTTCTTTACACAATTAAAAGTACAGAAACGAAAGTGCAAGATCAATATTAATCTACCATTCAAAATAAATCATGCATACCTGTTGGGTTATGAAAAAGGTACAAATATCTTCCTTATTCCTACAATTCATGATATAATCTTGATTGATTTTTCGGTTAATTAGGGATAAATAGGATAGAAAATGATTAATATGTCTTCTAGCATTATTATTTAAGTTATATTAAATAAGTTTCTAAAATACAATTGGAATTGTTTGATTTTGTTACAGGATTGGATAGATGTTGTCAAACCTGAGATAGCAAAGGAGATCTTGAAGATGCGCAAGCTATTGGAGGTTGAGGACTTTTGGCACAAAGCAGTTTTGAAGATGATTGATTTTCTATATTGTAAATTTATAATAGTAAAGCAATCCTGAGGATCTCTCGATCCTCAGGATGGCTTAATTTACCCAGATTATTGTGATATATAGAGGGTAATAGATCCTGAAAGAGGATAGAGAAGAATTGTATCTAAGTATTCAGAACTTAGAATTTCTCTGCGCAAGCAGTTTTTGTAAATGTCATACCAGCTATGGAATCAATAAAAGCTTTGAACTTTTTCACCATTTCTACATACTGAGTTTCTAGTGGCAGTGCTTCTGAGGACCAAGGGCCCAGTCTGAAGGAGTTACTGTTTCAATCTGTAATCGTATCCGTTTTGATTTCTGTTTTATGATTTAAATTTCCTTTACAATAGTTAAAGATAGATGCACAAGTGTGTTAATGCTTTATTGTTGATTGCTTATAAGAGATAGATATTTTGGTTTGAATGTTAATGATTGTTGTTCCAACTTCCATTACTGTAGTTTGCTGCTTGACAGTTCCTCACATTTTCATACACATTGTTCCTTTTCCTTCGATTCACATTTGTTGTTCCTTTCGATTAAGTTACATTTTTCGTTCCTTTCAATTAAGTTACAATTGTTGTTCCTTTCAGTTAAGTTACATTTGCTGTCCCTTTCGATTAGATTATAATTGTTGTTTCTTTCTACAGATAGATTAATTCGCTATTTCCTTTCCAACAATTCGATTCATAATTGATAGTTACTTCTGCAAGTCTTTGCTTAGATTCAATTACTTCTTTTTAGTTAAATGAATTCAATAGATTAGTTAGTTCTGTTTCATTCACAACATGTTAGTAATCAGATTTCAATTCTGTTAAGTAGGATCTTAGTCTCAGAATATTTAGTAAATATTTGAGGAACTTGATTGTGGATAAACTCAGGTTTGCTTTAACTACACGATTTTAACCTCTACGAGCTATCTGCATATACTTTGTTGATATTCTTAAGGTAAAAGACGAATCCCCGGGTTGATAAATGAATGTTAAACTAAGGCTGTTTTTAGATATCTTTAGAGCCCAACATTTTGGCGCCGTTGCCGGGGAGAATTTCAAAGGTAGCATAGGTTGTGTCTCTGGAGGACCAGGTATTGAAGACGGAAGGTAATAACCTACGCCAGCAATAAGTAAGATGCTTATGCCAATGCTTACCTCCAGTTGACACTTAATGTTAAATTATGTACCAAGGCAAGTGTTTCTCTTCCCTAGGCCCTAAGGGGGAGAAATTGCCGAATATGGGTCTTAGTCAAATTAATTTGTGAGATGCAAATTAAAAGATAACTTTATGATTAAAGTGAGGGTGAGT
>ML777278.1:2644531-2712657 GCA_009831015.1 Picea engelmannii | reverse complement strand
GTGAAAATTCATACAAAGAAGATGCAAATACCAACAAGAAGGTTGAAGAAAGAGCTACACAAACAGTTGATGAGAAGTGGACCAAGATACCAGAAAGAAGGAATGATTACAAAAGAGATGAATATCCAAGAAGACCTCCTACCATCAGGAATCAAAGAAGCTTCAATCAGTATGAAGGAAACTACAGAAGAATAGACCATGAACCCAAATGGACTACATCACAAAGAAGCCCACTTACTCCAAGGTATCAAAATTTCTTTCTTGGTCATTGTTATACTTGCAAAAATTTTGGACATAAAGAAATTAATAGCACAATCAATGAAAGGAACACATACGCAAGAAACATGGATGGTGTAAAATATGTAAATAATAGTGGATTTGTCAACAAAAGTTATAATTCATTTTCCCCATTGATGGAAAAAAATATTGCATGCTACAAATGTAATTATCTTGGTCACAAAGCATGAGATTGCAGATATATGAATGAAGATGTCCCTATGCCAACCACAACATGGAGAAGGAAAGAAATTCCAAACAATGAAGATTGTCGAATAGCATTGATTGCTGAAGAATGTAAAGAAGAAGATGAATGGTACATAGACAATGGATGTTCTTCACACATGACTGGGGATCAAGACAAATTCATCAGCTGGAAGAGAAAGGGTGGAAATGTTGCATTTGAAGATGACTCATCTGCGAAAATACTTGGAGAAGGTGTAGTAGAACTTGGAAGAAAAAATGTAAAAGCAAATAATGTCCTATTGGTTGAAGACTTGAAGCATAATCTACTAAGTGTTAGTAAAATGTGTGATCAAGGATACACTCTTACGTTTGACTCCCGAAAATGTAAAATCAGAGAAATAACTCAGGAAGATTGGTTGCAACTACAACAAGAAGACTGAACAACATATACATCCTAGACATGAAGAAGAGAGAGAAGATGGAAGCCACCCAAAATGATTCCAAGGAAGAAAAAGTCCCAAAGACCGAAAATAAGGATGAAGTATTATTGAGTGCCATATGTTCAGGGGGAGCATCCCCAAAGAAGAGAGTTGCCTTTTTCCATTAAACTCAGGGGGAGAAGCCCTACCCTTTGCCATTGATGTCAAAGGGGGAGATAAATTGGGATCATGATGATAGGGGGAGCATGAGTGTTGCCATCAATGACAAAGGGGAAGATTGTTGGAATATTGGTTGTTGTCATTGATGTCAACCCTAGTCATGAGTTTTGGACCGCAAGATTGATGAAGGTATTTGGACATGAAGGAAAATGCACATGTAGATATAAGACCCATGGATGGATAGTATACATCATGTTGTTTCTGGTGGTATGTGGCACGTCACGTGGATCCTCATGGTTGAGGAGAAATGAATTTTTGAAGATGACAAAGTGAATTGAAGAAGGAAGTACATGTAGGCCCTGAAGATAATTAAAGAAAAGAATTACAAAATAAGAAAGTGTCAGGTCGGCCCTAATGTCAAAAGGAAGTGACATAAATGGTATAAATAAATATCATTATACATTCATTTTACACACAAGTCGAATTTTAGAGGAAATCATAAGTAAAGAAGACCAGATTTCAAGGGAGGATGAAGTCTTTTGGTGATGTGTTCTAAGATACACTCTGTGGAAGATAGCGTTTGTGACCAGTCCTGAAGCTAGTCAATAAACAGGTGTTCCGGGTAAAACAGTCATAACTTCTTCATCGAGAATCCAAATGATGTGGGACAAATTTCATTAGAAAAAGTACAGACTGTAGTTTCTTGTGTACAAGTTTCCGAATCTGATGTTAACTATTGAGTGCAGGGCATTCTATACAAGTTCGGTCTCCTGAATAAACCAAAATTGAACAAGGTCTACCATTCTCTCTATAACTTCTTTTTGGGGAGGATTCAAGGAGTGAATCTTGGAGGAGTTTCAGAGAATACATTGAGTAATATTATCTACAGGATCCGAGTACTCCAAGAATTGAAGAATTGTATAAATTGAAGAAGTCTCAGGAAGCATTATCAAGTTCTATGTGATGATTGGTTGATGGTGATGATTTAATGTAAAGTTTTATTATCTCTCATATATTCTTGGGTGGAAGGAAGGGGCAAGGATGGAGAGTTCAACTCTCTCTTGATATTGGAGGATTGTATCTTCCTCTTAGAGGTTTATCCCTCCCTTTACATTTGGAAGTTGTAGCTACCTTTGGAAGCCATTACTTCCCTTGAACAATAACTATTAATTATCATATATTGTGCATGGTGTATTGTGGTGTATTGGTGTAACTCTTATACTATTGTTCATTGCTCATTGGATATAATTGAATGGTTTAAGTATAATTTGAAAAAGGTTTTAAATTGTACTTGATACTGATTCACCCCCCTCTCAGTATCAACATGAAGTGTGTATGACTAAGAAGAAAGATCTTGAAAAACCAAAATCCCCACCAAAAACTACCAAAGCCCAAGGCTCGGTGCTCCCTGAGAGAAGCACTTTCATAGACATCATCATCCGAAAAGTTGAATCTCAAGCTTTGGTCGTACCTAGGAAAGGACCTATCTGAATCCCTCAGGCAACAGTTTCACCAACTACAACCAACGCTGAGATTCATAGAAAAAATGAAGGGACTGAGCAAAGCTTTCAAAGCATAGACCTTCCACCTGTCAACCCTTTAGATGAGGGAAATTCTCGTAATATAGAGGAAGGAGAAGGAGAAACCAATGGGGTTGCCAAGGCAGACCCATTACCACCCCTGATCCTGAATTTTCTATAAAAGAAGAAGGCATACCCGAAATCCCAGATAGAGGGAGTGAAATCAAATGCCCTAGAGGATCAAATAATTACCACCTTGAATGGAACACCCGGATCAAGAAATTCCTGAAGATTTTTGGCACATTTTCGATCAAATGGCACAACCAAATCAACAATGACCCGAAACCTCCAAGTTGGAATATCCGATAGTTGATCCAATCGCCAATGCTCCCATGAAAGCAATCCCCCTACATAACCTGCCAACCTTCCATGGATTGATTTCAGAAGACGCAAACACATTCTTATTTGAATTTGATGTCCTATGTAGAGGGTTTGATTACACCTTTGAACCCCAAAAATTAAAATTGTTCCCCTCTACCTTGAAGGGAGAAGCTCTACGCTGGTTTATGGGATTAGGAGGTGGAACCATTAACTCATGGGATGAGATGAAACAAGCCTTCTTAAAAAAATATCAGGATTATTGTAGAACCAGGGACCTAAAAGATGAAATCTTTCAAATGAATGCAAAAGAAAATGAATCATAAGAAGAATATGTTGATATATTTCAGTATAACTTGCAGAGATCACCCTATGGTACATTACCAGGTGAAGTACTTAAAGCAACTCCAATTAAAGGTATGAAGGATGAATGGGTAGAAACAATGAATCTAATGGGGAAGGGTGACATTTATCAAGAAACTTATGATAACATCATTATATTGTGCATTAGGTGCTCACGAGGAAGTACACAGACCATATCAGGAATGCGAACTTCCCTCACCATAAATAACAACATTACCAGCGGGGGAGTTACACGAGTTGAAGTTGGTAATCTCTTAGAAAATTTCAAAACAGATATTCTGAGCACTTTGACTACACAATTGGATGTATTGCAAGCCAAACAAAAACAAGCAAAAGAAGAATAGACTTTGGCCATATTTTGCCACAGATGTAGAAAAAATCACGGTCCAAGGGAATGTCTTTTGGATGTGGTTCGGGTTTGCTCTATTTGCGCCAAGGATCATGACACAGAGCAATTCCCATCACTCCCTGGACTGAAATTTGTCTTTAGAGAAGCAAAAGAGGAAACATAACCATTATATTTGATGGCTCAACATCGTCAATGGAAGGATCTCCCTCCAAATACAGTCTAGGACCCCTCCTCTTTCTTTTCTGGACAGTATAATCAACAACAAAATTCTGGCAGCGCATGGCAGGGCCAGCCGTTTACTAATCGGAACTGGCAGCTCCAATAATACCCACCTTCAAATCCCACTTGGACGAACCAACCCGCTGCAAATCCTATCTGGCAGAATCAGCCAACTGCAAATCCCACCTGGTCTAACTCGAAATACCCCACCCCATCCTGGAAAAACTCAAATAATCCCTACCCTTCACAGTGGCCCAACACAACTGCCCAAAACCCAAATTGGAACTAGAATTGGAAGCGTCCCATGGGGATGGCCCCTCAAACCCAACCCACATTGCAAGCTCCACTCCAACTACCCCAAAACCCTCAATCACAATTGCGCCCTTAATTACCAGTCTAGCCCCACCCAAATCCTAATAATAGACCAACCCAACTTGTCTAGATTATGGAGAATGGGGAAGAGGAGACCAACTCGGTAGGGTGCAACAAACTCCGATTGAGATCAGGGAATATAATATCTCTTGAAGAAAATAACGTTTTCCAAGAGAAGGAGAATGAAAATAACAAACAACAAACAATAATGCCCTCGCATGTGGTAATAACAGAAGAAATAGAGTAGGGGGGGAACACAGTCGAGTCATAAGATCCTGATAAGGATGCAACTCCTTCCCCTCCATTCCCCAAAAGATTGATGATAGAAAAATCTGTCGTATATCCTAACTTCAACATTGTAGGGGAAATCAAGAATTTTTATGTCAAGATCTCACTCCTGCGGGCTCTGCAAGACATTCCAATAAATGCAAAAACAATCAAGGAACTATGTGGGAGGAAGCCTATTAGAAAAATTAAAAATTCATCATCAATAGTTCGTGTAGTAGGAGCGTTGTCTGATCTAATTCTAGGTAGACAAGAACCAGTCAAATATGCAGATCCAGGGAACCCCATAGTAACAGTTCAGATCCAGGGCTGTTTTTTTCCAAATACACTAGTTTATTTGGGGGAAACCATCAATATCATGACTATGGAAACCTGCAACACCCTGGGTTTTGACTCCTTCGAACCCACCCCAATTATGTTACAATTGGTTGATCGATCAGTGGTTAGACCAGTCGGCACACTACATGACATAGAAATCTTAGTCGACTCTTGGGAATATCCAACGGATTTCCTCATCATCAATCCAAGAAGTGGACTCGAAAGGAATCCATTGATACTGGGCAGACCATGGCTCACAATAGCTGATGCGTACATAAGATATCGAATGGGTAATATGAAAATTGCTAGAGGAGGTGTCACAAAAAATCTCATCTTATATCCTCCAGCCAAGCCACACCCAACTTTCATATATCCACAATTGCCACCACCACGGTATCCAGAAAATGATTTATGATCCCCTCGCATGCTGGAAGAAGCTCTCAGACTCAAGAACCAACTAGAGGATGACGTAATCAGTGGGTTTATTAACAACCCATCCACCGTGGGTAATCCAACATGCTAGATGCTCCAAGTTGTTCTAGACTGTGAAACATAGGGAGACTCGCTGGAAGATTTAATGGAACAACAAATCCCGACTACCGCTGTTCATAACAACAAATCTATTGAGATCACACCAGGGAAGTCTCTGAACATCAATGCCAATTTAGATGAGAAACAACAACACAAGTTGATTTAATTCCTTAATAAATACCAACAAGCTTTTTCCTGGGAATATTTTGACATGAAAGGTATTGATCTGCAACTCTGCACACACCAAATTTATATTGATAAAGATGCCCAACCTATCCAACAACCACATAGAAGACTGAATCCCCACCTCAGGGATATTGTTAAAGAAGAATTACAAAATATGGTGGACGTAGATTTCATATATCCTATCTCAGATAGTCGGTGGGTTTCCCCATTAGTGATCGTCCCCGAGAAAAATGGGAAATGGTAAATCTATGTCGACTACAGGGAACTTAACAAAGCCACTCAAAAGGACCACTTCCCCTTACCTTTCATCGATCAGGTCCTGGATAATTTGGCAGGGAAGAAATTATTTTCTTTCCTAGATGGTTTTAGTGGCTACAATCAGATCCATATTGCCCCCGACGTTCAAGATAAAACTACATTCACATTCCCCTGGGGTACCTTTGCATACAGAGTATTTCCCTTTGGACTTTATAATGCTCCAACCACATTCCAAAGGGCCATCCTAAGCATATTCAATGATTTGATCAGTGAAGGGATTGAAGTTTACATGGATGATTTCACCCCTTGTGGCGACGACTTCGATCAAGCACTGAATAATTTGGAGAAGGTACTAGAATGGTGCATTGCGACCATGTTATGTTTAAGCCACGAAAAATGTCACATGATGATGATGGAAGGTGTGGTACTAGGGAATTATATTTCTGTAGATGGAATTAGAGTAGATCCAGCAAAAATAGAGGTAACCCTTAATTTACCTACACCACACACACAAACAGAGGTACGTAGTTTCCTTGGCGCTTCAGGATACTATCGCAGATTTATGGAAAAAATTTCAAGAACTGTTGCACCTTTACATTCTTTGATTGGTAATGTGGATTTTTAGTGGTATGACAAGTGTGATGTGGCATTTGTAGGACTCAAGAAGATGATCTCGACAACACTGGTTTTGAGAGGACCAAATTGGAAAATACCTTTTCACATCTCCACCGATGCATCAGATATTACCATAGGCACTGTCCTTGGATATGAAGAAGACAAGAAACCCTATGCCATTTATTTTATTAGAAAGAATCTTACTCCAGCTGAAGTTAATTATACAGTAACAAAAAAATAATTTTTAGTTGGTATACATGCCATCAATAAATTTCGTCATTATATAACAGGCTATCCAGTTATTTTGTATACTGATCATTCTACTATTAAATATCTAGATAATAAAGCGATTACTAATGGATGGGTTATTTGGTGGTTATTACTATTGCAGGAATTTGATATCACCATCAAAGATCGACCTGGGAGAGAAAATCTTGTCACAAACTTCCTATCCAGCATACCCAAAACAAATGAATCCTTAATAGTTGAAGATCAATTTCCAGATGAGAATCTATTTTCCATCACCACAAAGCCACCTTGGTACGCTGATGTGGAAAATTATCTAGCAGCGGGAAAATTACCAGCACATCTATCATCAAGGGAAAGAACACTGATCGTCCAACGTAGCACACGATTCAATTGGATCAGTGGATATCTCTTCCACACAGGAGCTGACCTCCAGATCCGCAGATGTGTATGTGATGACGAAATCTACGACATACTAAAGGTAGGACATGATGATCCTTGGAGTGGGCATTTTGCAGACCGCAGGACTGGACACAAAATTTTACAGATGGGCTACTATTGGTCCTCAATATTTAGAGATGCAAAGAAATACATCCAAACCTGCGACAGTTGTCAGCAGATGGGAAAACCAGGTCAGGCTGATGAAATTCCCTTGAAAGAACAAGTAGTCACTGAACCATTTGAGACATGGGCACTAGTTTTTATTGGCCCCTTCAATCCAAAGTAAAATCAGAAGGCCTATATTCTAGTCGCAACAGACTACATGAGCAAATGGGTAGAGGCAGAAGCCTTACCAAATGCAACAGAAGAAGTAGTCATCAAATTTCTTTTTAAATTATTTGTACGCTATGGACTACCTAGGGAAGTAATCACTGATGGGGGGTCACAATTTACAGCTCAAAGAATCACCACCACCCTGGATAATTATCACATTAAGAACAAAGTTACTTCTCCATACCACCCACATGCAAATGGGCAAGTAGAAAGCACCAATAAAGTCCTCGAGGCAATCCTGACAAAGACTATCTCAACAAACAAACAGAATTGGGCTACTGAGCTCCCAAATGCCTTATGGGCTTATCACACAACATGGAGTAACACCACTGGCTACTCTCCTTATCACCTAGTGTATGGTAAAGAACCCATATTCCCAATCGAGTTTGAGATCAAGACCCTAAGGATGGCCCAGGAAATTGGACTGGATCTAACAGAAGCACATAAACAATGCCTTCAATGACTCAACGAGTTGGATGAAGCATGGATGTCTGTTGTGGAGCGCACAGTCATTATTCAACAACAGAGAGCGACCTAGAATGACAAACATATAAGGAAGAAATCATTCAAGAAAGGTGATTGGGCGCTTCTCTATGATTCCAGATTTCAAGATATTTCGGGAAAATTATAGACACGGTGGCTGGGACCATATGAAATTAATGAAGTCCATGATAATGGCACGATCACTGTAAGTACCATTGATGGGTCTGGATCTCCATTTCTGGTCAATGGACACCAGCTACGACTTTACTATCAAGCGCCTTCAAAAGAATCTTTCTACCAGGAAGTAAGTAAGGACCCTACCGTTCAAATCTTGGCTAGCTGGGAAGGTAACCCAACCACTCCAACTCCATAAATGATGAATTTTGTTGACACTGTACATACTGTATATATTTTTTTTATAGATCTAATTGAGTTGTTAGTTTTGTTTTTTTTAAGTTTTATGAAATTCACTTTGGAAAATAAGAACTAGGGAAGATAACTGTAATAAACACAATTAACACTCTTTTTTATTCCTTACTCCTATTTTATCTTATCACATGGACCCTGTCTTCCAAAAAAAATGAATATGCCATGTTCCGCAGCAGAGATCGGGCAACTATAATGAACTCAAACCATCCAATACTCAATTTTGAAATAAACTGACCCATAACAATTGAATGAATTTAGTTGATGACTAATAAGCCTTAGATTCAAGAAAAAATACATTTTCCATGGGAGGTTTCCAAAATTACCTAATCAGATGGCTAAAAATTTAACAGATGCCACGATTGTTGTTCCTTTGAGTATCATTGTTTTTCTTTTGAATGGAGCAACTGTCATTCCTTTCGCGTGACTGATGTTCCTTTGAGTGTAGTTTCTGTTCATTTGAACGGAACAACTGCCAATCCTTTCGCGCGACTGTTTTTCCTTCGAGTGTAGTTGTTGTTCATTTGAACGTAACAACTATCGTTCCCTTCATGCGGCTGTTGTTCCTTTGAGTATTGTTGTTGTTCATTTGAATGGAGCAACTGTCGTTCCCTTCATCACAATTGTCGTTCCTTCATCTCGGGTCTCGATGTGCATTCTAAAAAGGAACAACTGTTGTTCCTTCTGCATTTTTCCTTGTTGTCGTTCCTTTCCTTCATGCTGATTAAAACATTAGCCATTCCTTTGGGGTACAATTTTCACTAAGTAATTTTTACCAGCATTATTTCTATTGGTTTGTCATTATTTTGTGGACTATCTCTTATACCTTATCAAATTGTTTTTGGATTAATTTCTTCGAAATATCTTAAATCTTGTTCATAATCTGTAACCACCATAATTCGTTTCTTTTCCCTATACACATACCAATATACTTGAATGATAATTTTCCTTCATATTATAATAAGGAATATTAATCACACTTTTACTTGGCATCCTTACACTTATTTACGCCATCCCTTACTCTTAAGGAGTAGATGCGCCTCCCTTAATAGAGCCCTAAACAAAAAAAAAAATGAATGATGAGAAAAGAAAAAATATAAAAACAAATAAATATACGTCATAAACTTCTCCCACAAAGAATAAGGGGTCTCATCACAAGCCAACCTACCATGATCATAGGATAATAACGTAAGTGACATTCCCACTATGGTTACCACACCAAGGCAATGGCCATTGACATTTTTGTCAAAGGACAAGGGGTCTCATCATGAGTTGGCTTGTTCACTTAAGTTACAATCTAGTGAGTGGAATTATCATCATCTGGCTACCAAACTAGGATAGTGGTATTTTTGGGAAAAGACGATTCAAATATTTATTAAGGATACAGGCTCATCTATGGGTTAAAAGGAAACCCTACCGAGACTATGGACGCCTACTGGCAGCAGTGGCTCTACCTGTGGTATGGAAGTTTACCTTAAAAACACCAAGTTTCTGTGTGTCTCTAGATTTCCTTTACTCAATAACAGGGCTATCGTTTTGGTTATACTCAATAACTCGGGAAAAGTAACAACATTATGATATGTGGAATATTTTTAAATGAAAAAAAATAATTTATTAGGCTTATTTATCCTTAAAAACAAATTTGAGCATAGGCACAATAAATTTGAATTTCCCACAAAAGTGGACTATCGTTTATGATTACCGTTAAATATGATTTTTGAAAATTATACATGATTGGTCCCCACTGGCGACAGAAGCGTCATCATTACCTCTCACCAGAAATACCTACACTCATTAATTTTGCCTACGCTGACGGTCGAGGTCGACCTCCACATTAATGAGGGGAGTGGATGCTTATCATGCTTTTTGATAAGATTGTAATGATTGTAATAAATGGAAAACCCACATTTTTATACACTTGTTGATCTCTGATATTTTCTAATTTTGGTAATATTTTTCTCCAAGCTAGTCTAACCAAGTCTGCAACTAGGAACGATAGTCGTTCTCATTTTCTCACAGAAATATGGGTGGCCGAAGTGTGCGCAGGGAGCCAACATTACTATAGGTAACTGAGCATGCAAGAGAAATCCTACACCGTCTAGGGTGGATAGAGTACTTCAACCTGTTGCAAGGTTATGATACGAACATCACGCTTGAATTCTTTCACAACTTACAGGGAGAAATCTCCATGGTTCAGGATATACATGTTCCAGTTACTCCGAAAATTGTAGCAGATGTTACAGGTCTCCCTAATTTAGACATTCAATGGACATGAAGATATACAATGCTCAAAGAAGCTGTAGAATCCTTCGTAGACCCTGGAGAGGAATTGGACAAAAAGGGAAAGGGACTTAACCCCAACACTCTCAGCAAACCATGGAAAGAACTGGCAGGGGTAATTCAGAGGTGCATCACCTGTGATAGATGATACGATGTAATTTGACCATGCCACCTCAAACTGCTAGCGACACTCAAGCAAAGGTTAGTAATCAACCTACCATTTTTCCTAAATGCCATGTTACATGAGGTTGCTTTAAGAACGCATAAATCCAAAGATCCTGTTACTATCATCAACCACCATGGATTAGTTAAAATAATAGTAAATAAGGCTTTGAGTCAAACTCAATTAACCTGGGGTGATCTTATTGAGGCCAATAAATCTCTACAACTAGAACAACTTGAATTATACCATGAAGACCCACCATAGGAAATTGAAGAGATACAGTAAGGGGAGACCACTACCCAAATAGAAGTTCCACATACTCAACCCAAGGTCGAAGCAGACCCCATCCAAATTATAGAGACTTAGACCTTGCAAACAAAGGCACTAACGAGAAAGAGAAAAAGAGAAACGACTGTTCCTAAAACCCCCATTGAGAGGAAGAGGAGAAGCAGATGGACAAGACAACCTGAAGAAATTCAGGAAATGACCGAGCAAATTCAAGAGATGACTGAAGAAATTCAGGACACAACAAAACATCCTGAAGAAATTTAGAACATTACAGAGCAGTATTTACAGGAAAATGTTCGGGAAATTGAGCAGGCAGAACAAACCTCACAAGGAAATAATCAGGAAGGCACCCAGCCAGCATTGGAGCACCTGACAAAACAATTTTTGAAGAGCTATGATATAGAAATAGATTAGGTTTTAGGGAGTTTGGGGACCTCAATTGAAAAATATAACAATAGGCCAGAAGAATACCAAGAACAAGACTCTCCTTCAAAACCTGCTGAAGATTTTCCTGAGATTGAAATATCATTCCCAGAAGACATAGCACAGGAAGAACCTCATCCTGAGGAAAGAAGCCCTCTTGGATAGACAGATCATTTGGAAGGAATAGAGGAACAACCACCTGCTAACTAGGATGAAGAAAACCTTGAGACCCCTCACAAACATAAATTAGGAAAAAGCCATAGGAGAATCAAAAAGATAAAAAAGGAAAACAAGCTATTGAAGAAAAGGGCTAAAAAGGTTGAAGTATTAAGGAAAAAAGTTGGCAAACTCAGGAAAATTATTAAAGAATTAAGAAAACAACTAGAACAAGCTAATAAGGCTTATAAGAGAAAGAAAAACAAAAGGCTCAGAGTGTAAGGAATAAACCCTCTTCCTAAAAGAGCAGTCACTACAAACTCTGTGGAGACACAGACAGACCATGAAGAAATAATGACAGCAGAAGAAACACTTCCTATAGAAACAATTGATGTTGAGGTACAAAAAAATACCCTAGTCTCAGAGGAACTAGCTCAATCCCTTGAGAAGGATGCCACCATTAGGATATTGGAGGAAGAATTGATGCAGTCCAAATAAAGCTTGATTCAAAATAGAAATGAATTGATGACTATGGAAAAAACATCAAGCATCTCAGTCTCAAGAATAGAGTGATATCGTTGATAGACTGGAAGCAGAGCTTATACATGCCCAGCAAGAATTAACTCAATCCATATATGATATGGATGATAGGGAAGAATATCAAGCATCTTAGTCTCAAGAACAAAATTCCATCATTGATAGGCTAAAAGAAGAGCTTACACAAGTCCAACAAGCATTGGCTCAACCCAGAGAGTAGATGGTCACTATGGTTGAACATCAAAAGGTTTTTAAACAACTTAAGGACATATCAGTAACAAAAATTGAGACTTATTTTGAGCTCACCAGAACCCAAGGGAAGGTGAAGAAGGTACAAAACCAATTGGAAAAACTTTGGAGCAAATCAAAGACATTTGTGATGTCTACTCTGATGCAATCAATTGCATAGCTCCTGCTACCAATTATAACCTATTCTTGTTGGAATGTTACCTGTTGTTAAGGGTAAAATCCATCAGAGCAGGTAAGCCAATTACATTTTCCACTGTCCCTGAGTTCATTTCATTTTTTAGAGAGAAGGAAGAGAAGGTACAATACTTCCTGTGTGAATTATACTTTCATAACTTCATTTTGGAAGATGACAGGGGAAACAACTCTGGTCCCTTTATTGGGGATATACAATTTTAGGCATTCCTGTCCTTCACTAAGAACCAAGTCAGATGGGGTAAAGATCACAAGAATTTTATAAAGAGGGAAACTGGGTTAGATCTCTGGATCAGAGGAGAGCCCCCAAAGTCCTTTCCAACCATTATGCGACATCGAACCTTCATGAAAAGGGGGGGGGTCGTGGACTCTTTATCCCCCATCCATTGATAGTTTATACATACAGACATCATATATTTTAGAGAAATCAAAGAAGAAGCTCTTGCTACTTCTAAGGTGAGGTGGGATCCATCCTCCAATGAAGTCAAAAGTAGGGAACCCTTTGGGTTCAGGAATTTATTTGCAGCTACCTTCAGATTGGAAAGGTATTCTAGAATGCTCCAGGAGGAAGGACCTACTTGGATTGGGTGCAGATATAATCCCCCTATCCTTTGGTTTCCTCTAGAAAGTTACCAGAAGGATTATCAAATTAATAAGAAGAGGGAGTATGCTGCTTTTGTAGAGCTCAAAAGAAGTAATGGGTTCAAAAGACCCAGTGAACCAACTTTTCCTCCTTACAACATCACTAATTTACATGTAAGATCTCAACTTGCATGAGGACATGAAAGAAGGTAAGCTGGGGGGTATGTTGGGTTATGAAAAAGGTACAAATATCTTCCTTATTCCTACAATTCATGATATAATCTTGATTGACTTTTCAGTTAATTAGGGATAAATAGGATAGAAAATGATTAATATGTCTTCTAGCATTATTATTTAAGTTATATTAAATAAGATTCTAAAACACGATTGGAATTGTTTGATTTTGTTACAGGATTGGATAGATGTTGTCAAACCTGAGATAGCAAAGGAGATCTTGAAGATGCGCAAGCTATTGGAGGTTGAGGACTTTTGGCACAAAGCAGTTTTGAAGATGATTGATTTTCTATATTGTAACTTTATAATAGTAAAGCAATCCCGAGGATCTCTCAATCCTCAAGATGCCTTAATTTACCCAGATTATTGTGATATATAGAGGGTAATAGATACTTAAAGAGGATAGAGAAGAATTGTATCTAAGTATTAAGAACTTAGAATTGCTCTGCGCAAGCAGTTTTTGTAAATGTTGTACCAACTATGGAATCAATAAAATATTTGAACATTTTCACCATTTATACATATTGAGTTTCTAGTGATAGTGCTTCCGAGGAACAAGGGCCCAATCTGAAGGAGTTACTGTTTCAATCTGTAATCGTATTAGTTTTGATTTCTGTTTTATGATTTAAATTTCCTTTACAATAGTTAAATATAGATGCACAAGTGTGTTAATGATTTATTGTTGATTGCTTATAAGAGATAGATGTTTTGGTTTGAATGTCAATGATTGTTGTTCCAACTTCCATTGTTGTAGTTTGCTGCTTGATAGTTCCTCACATTTTCATACGTGCTTTTCCTTTTCCTTAGATTCACATCCGTTGTTCCTTTCAATTAAGTTACATTTGTCGTTCCTTTCAATTAAGTTACAATTGTTTTTCCTTTCAATTAAGTTACATTTGTTTTCCCTTTCTATTATATTATAATTGTTGTTTCTTTCTACAGATAGAGTAATTCGCTATTTCCTTTCCAACAATTTGATTCATAATTGATAATTACTTCTACAAGTCTTTGCTTAGATTCAATTACTTATTTTTAGTTAAATGAATTCAATAGATTAGTTAGTTCTTTTTCATTCGCAACATGTTCGTAATCAGATTTCAATTACATTAAGTAAGATCTTAGTCTCAGAATCTTTAGTAAATATTTGAGGAACTTGATTGTTGAAAAACTCAGGTTTTCTTTAACTACGCGATTTTAACCTTTACGAGCTATTTGCATATACTTTGCTGATATTCTTGAGATAAAAGATGAATCCTCGGGTTGATAAATTAATGTTAAACTAAGGCTGTTTTTAGACATCTTTAGAGCCCAACAATAATGTCGCCCAAGGTGACAACTCCAAGTCGTTGTCCCGCGCGCTCCGTCCCACTCCTACTTTTCGACCGGTGTGACTTCACTGGTACCTCCCAACAACGCTAGGGGTACTCTTCTCCCCCCTTAGACCCCTGAGCCACAAAGGGGCCACACACACTAAACCAAATAACAACTAGCTCCCAGCTCACCTCGCAAGTCCGAGCTACCACTCGTCGCCGAGCTGGGTATCCCAATTCCCACAAGATAAGTCAGTCAAGTCAAAAATTCTGCAGTGTAATGTTACCATCCAAGAAGAGATCCATACTCCTCCTCCTCCATCCTTTATATAGAGTTTCTAAGTGATTTCTTTCCCAAATTCCCATTAATTTAATTTTTGATAAATTAATTCAAAAAAATCCTCCCCCGCACACATGTCACCCGTCCCCTTAGTTGCACCAGAAATTAATTTCATTAATTAATTATTTACTCCTATTTCCCTCACCCACCTAAAAGAATTCCTAGAATCGCTCCTAGGTGTCCCCATATTCCCTTACACATTTTAATGACTTACGCCCTTACTAAATCCCTAGTTGAGTTCAATTTAGAAAGTTCTTAAAGGCAAGATTCCTTACTAAGTTAGTCATTCTTCTTTTTCCTTATGTTTCCCTTTTTCATTATGTTTCCCCCTTTTTCCCTTAGTATCTAAAACTTAAATTAGCAAGTGTAGAAAATTACCTTTTCCCCCTCTTCCCTTTTAATTACTAAATTTTAATTAGCATATGTAGAAAAACAATCAATTCACTTTTAAAATTTTAATCCCTCAATATAATTTGATTTTAATAAATTAATCAAATTTCTTACCCCCTTTTCGTCACATGTTTAATGATGATTATATATATATATATATATATATATATATATATATATATATATATATATATATATATATATTATATTTTATTTATTTTTACCACAAGTATCACTTAGACCTAGATTTTAATTTCTGAGGCTGGGTGACATTTTATTAGGGAAATTGTTTTAAATTTTTTCTTATCACATTATTCGTTCTAAGGCCATCTAGGTTTAATCACTTATTAGTTAACAACGCGACGTGCCCTTCAGGATGCACTAGGTGCTCCAAGGGTGCCACTCGCCTCATTTTGTTTCCCTTGCGCGATGTTCCCTTCAGGACGCACTACGTTATCCAAGGGTGCCACTCGCCTCATTTCGTCTTTCTTGCGTGACGTGACCTTCAGGACGCACTACGTGCTCCAAGGGTGCCACTCGCTTCTTTACTGACTTGGTAGACACCAAAAACCCCTGGAGTCAATACTTTGCCAGGTGATCTTGTGGGAAACTAAGGGCCTCTAAGGAATAAGGCCCCTGCCTTATTGCACGCCTCTTAGAATCATCGTGAGTGACTGTTGCAGTCTTCCCTCATGACATCATGGGTCTTCTCGAACTAGGTAATCGTTAACCTACAGTTCGAGCCATGATGGGAGTGCTAGTAGGATGCGACAGGGCTGCTGTCCTCACCTCTCCCTCAACGTCTCTGGTTGTCGTGCGTGACCCCTCTACTCCACATGTGAATCTGGTCAACAAGCTATCGTCAGCCTGCATCATCAATGAATCATGTCAGAAATAAAATCCATAATCATAACATCTAATCAGAGGCACATATATCATATATACAATAATCAAACCCCAATAGTCCACTCCTTGACTCGATCTGGAGTCCAAGGGTTCATCGATTCCTCGGCATCCTCGAGGTCCAAAATCCTGCACACTCAGGAGAACCGATTCAATATCACCTATCTATGTCAATACAAAAAAATAACATGTCATCATATCCATAATGCCTCATACTCATAATCAAATGCCCAATAGTATAATAATCTGGATCACTTGCAAGCAAGTGTCCTAAAAAATAAGTTTTCTCAGTGCGCGCAAGAGTGGGATGTTACAATCACCACTAGCTCTTGTTGCATCTATACATTCATCATTTTTTCTATGTCCTTTGAAGGAAAGGTAGATGTAAACTTAAATGAAATATAATATTCATTCATGTAGTAAGCCCCTGCATATTATCATACCCATTACAACCCTAATACTCTGAAATGGGCCTCACCACCATATGATTTTTTGTATGGTAGGCTTTGAATTTATGATACACCATTGGATGGTGCAACTTTGTACAAAACAAATTAGAAATTGGAAACTCTGGGATTTTGAAAGATGAGAGAATTGGTAAAAACACCAATAGTAAGAGGATTCTAATTATAAAGGTGGAATTAGTTGAAACAAAACTAAACATTCAAAGCAAAGTTTATAAATTAAAAATATGGGGTATATTCATAAACCAAGACCTTATCCCACAAAAACAAATCCAGATTGAGAAAGGAAGTCCAAAAAGTCAAAGACGTAAGGAAATCAAGTGAATGGACAATAATATGTAATATAAGAGAAGAGACCCTACATATTAGCATACCCATCGCGAAATAGTACTTTGAAATGAGCCTCACCACCATGTTATGTTTTGTATAGTAGGCTCTGAATTTATGACACACCATTGGATGGTGCAACGTTGTAAAAAATAAATTAGAAATTGGAAACTCAAGGATTTTGAAAGTTGAGAGAATGATTTGGTAAAAACATCAATGGTAAGAGGAGTCTAATTATAAAGGTGGAATTAGTTGAAACAAATCTAAACATTCAAAGCAAAGTTTCAAAATTAAAAAAGTCTGGGTACATTCCTAAGCCAAGACCTTATCCCCCAAAACCAAGCCAAATTGAGAGATGAAGTCTAAAAAGTCAAAGATGTTAGGAAAGCAAGAGAATAGACAATAATAGATAATATAAGAGAAGCAATAAAGGATAACTTCTAAACTAACAAAGAAGGATTGAGAAAAATTAGGTTCCTCATATGGATTACTCGACGATTCCCTTAGACGAAGGTTCTTTCCCTAAGTTGGATACAAACCACAACTGATCTTATATTGCTTGTTGAAAATGGGAATATGAAGATTCTTGAATCCCGGTTTAAGTGTGTTAGCACTCAAAATCCCGTTTCAAGATTTAAAATGTTTCCCAAATTCAAGACTATAAAATAATTCTTTATGCTATCAAATCTTGCAAGAGATCCACAAAATTGTTGAAGAAATTCATTCTAGGACACGATCATGATCAAATTATGAGCATAAGGATGAAAATTGAGAAAAATTGGAAAAATTCAACACAATGTGAAAATGATTTTGTGCACATGATTTTCACTCAATTATAGGATGAATGTAACCGTGCTCAATGAGATTGAAACAAGAAGTTCCATTAACTTTTCAAGAAAAGGGGAGAAAGATATTTCAAGAAAAGGAAGAATAAATTGATAGAAAATTGTTCCAATGTGAATACAATAAAAAAATAATTTTATGCTTAGGGCCCTCACTTGATGGTGAAAGAACGATTGTGCTCGGTGAGAAGAAAGGTGTGTGCGATAGTGAGCATAAAAGGTGTTGAAGGTAGTGGAGAAAAAAGGAGCATGAAATACCTTGGATATAAGTCTATCAAGCAAATATGTTTTACTTAAGGAAGGTGCTCAAGGGAAAAGGGAATCAACATGCTTAGTGAAAATATGATAGACGCAGGTCAAAAAATAATGAGTAAAATAAATCCAAATAATTATCAAGAAAAGCAATGAAAATTTGGCTAAGTGTAAGTCAACCAAGAAAATAAATGTTTCTTGGAACATGTGCTCAAAAACGAGAATCAAGGTCGTCAACAAAGGAGAAAGTAAGGTTGTGTGAAAAAACAAGCAAAGAACCCACAATGAACCTAATCAAAGGAATTATCAACCATCAAGCATAGTAATATAAGTGTCAAGCAAAGATATGGCATGAAACAAATGAATGAATTATTAAGAAAAATAATGACTATAGCAATTGAAGAATGCCAAAATAAAGCACCCAGATGGAGGATGAGTCAGATCCTAGTTGGTGCATAAAGAAGTGTGGTGTACCTATGTTATGTAAACATTAACCCCACAATATTATGATGTCATTTATCATGATTTACAATCGTGGAGAAGTGTTGTTGTTGGGTTTCCTTTCTAGCACTAAGTTTCCTATCTCCAACTAGCCTAGCCAAGTGTCATGACACCATACTAGCATTGATGTCAAAACATTGGAGGCCATGTAAACATGAAACATGGATGAATTCATGATATGAGAGGTATGGTGATTCACAAAAAATTCACACGCTATGATCTTTATCTTCTTGGAAAAGATATAAGTCACTTAGATGGTATCATATGAGTGTAACAAAGGATGAATCAAGAAACTAGAAATAACAGTAACAAGAAGAAAAAATAAATAATTCCATGATCAAATTGGACTATATAAAACAAACAAATATCATATTTGACTCCATTATGATGATCAGTTAGAGAAGCGATTGAACAAGTATGACTAAATTTGAGGATCGAGCATCGTTGCAATTCTAACTCTACCAAATGTATGGAAATTCCATTGGTTATCAATGAGGAATTGAATATGTCTAAAGGGTTGGATGATGAAGGAATGATACTAGAGTAATATTGTTTCTAAAGGAATGGAACATATGAAGATCACAATAGGGACATTGGGCCTATTCTTCTTTTCTCTCTTGTAAATTAGATCTAGAATAACAATGTTGCAATCTAGATTCCAAGTGGAGAAATATGATTATATTGTTCACGTTTATTCCTATATACCTCTTGGATGTTTGAATTATATAAGAGAAAAAGTAGTCATATTTCTATCCCATGTTGTTCTTTGTAACCATGAAAGTCCTGATTTGCTATTGTCAAGCCATTGTTTACCTAAAGCTTGGATTAATGATAATTCGTGGCTTACCTACCTACTTGATTCACTATTTAATTCTTGTTGTGTATGAGAATTCTTTGGAAACTATTTGGAAGAGGAGTTTAATTATCTAGTGATGAAAAAAGTGAACAAGTATAATTCCACTGAGTGAAGAAGTTTTGCTTGAAGTGGGTGCTTGGTGGGGAAAGGAAATCAACATTCTCAATGAAAGGATTCCAAACGTAGGATGCAAAACATTAAGAAAAAGAAAGTTATAATTATTGAGCAAAGAAATGAAAATATGAGTAAGTTTAAGTCAACTAAAAAAAGAAACCATGTTAAAAATGTGTTCTCTGTGATGCGAGTGAAGGTTGTGCTTGACGAAGGAGAAAGTAAGGTTGGGTGAAAAATAGTGAGCAAAGAACCTCCAATGAACCTAATCAAAGGAATGCTCAAATATCAAGCATATGAGTTCGAATGCCAAGAAAAGTGTCTTCATGAAACAAATGAATGAATTCTTAAGTCCAAGAAAAAGATCCACAATACCCACATCAACCATGATAATCAAAGGATGCTATAATAAAACACACAGATAGAGGATGAATTAGATCATAGTTAATGAATACAACATGTTCATGCTATGCACACATCAACCCTACCATCTTATGCTTCCATGTGTCACAATTTATAGTCTTAGAGAAGTGTTGTCTTTGGGTGTCATCATTAGAGCTATGTTTCTCATCTCCAATGAGTCCAAGAGAGTCAATGGAAACACACTAGTTCTAAAGTGAGAGAAGTGTTGTCAAGGTGATAGTGGGAAACATTTATGAGTTTCTCCAAGTTTTCTCTAATTTGTGTTAAGGACTTGATATCTCAAGAAGTACACTTAAGAGGTAATAAAATGGATATACCCTTCTCAATTGGAAGAAAAATTTGATGCATAAGGTTATAAGTGGTATTTTTTTTGCATCAAGAAGGACCTTAACTCTAATATTAAGGTGTATAAGAGTGATCACTATAACCAATATATCTAGCTGAACATCACTTCTGAATACAAGGATAGAGTTTTCCTTGCTATTTTTTACTTTTCCCCTTTCGAGTACTCTACCTTCTACAAGAATTCTAGTCTTGCAATTGACCACCCTTTTATTAACTTAGAGAATGATATTGTCATCCTCAAACAAAAAGGGGATATTCTTGTTCTTGGAGATTTTAATGCTAGAACTAGTAGTGCTCAATATAATATTCTAACTCTCACATGAGGGGCCACATTGGCATGCCTGGAGGTTATAGTGGTAGAAATTGGATAACATGACCATGTATCACGTGAGTACATGCCCAAATAGTTGTTGATTCTTCTAGTAAAAATAAATAAATATAATATTCTAACTCATTAGTTGATTTGTAAACGAAAGACTTATAGCCTATCTGTCTCACCAACAAAGAACCCTTTGTTGTAACTTAATTTATGCTCTCTTTTTATAATTATAAATACTCAACCACTCAATTATATTAGACCACATGAAGAGGAAGTCGACTACCAGAATTCAAATCAGATAATTAATTTAGAAGAAAACAACTCAAGTTGGAAAACTGAATCTGGAGAGAGGCAAATCGAGTTGGAATCCAAGCAAGTTGACCAAGTCGAGTTGACGCAAGTTGGGTTGACCAAGGGAGTCAAAATGAATAATTTAAACCCCACTCAAAGTGTGGGCGGATCGGGTCGATTATGGATGGCTTTCAGTCGAGTGAGGAATGGGAAATTGACCAATAATGAAGCTCGTTGAAAATGAGTTGACCTGAGATTAAGATAAATAGTTAAATGGAGGATTTGGAAACCACGTGAAGGGAAAACTATGGGAAGTCAAATTTAGCATCCAACAGCTAAGGATAAATTCTACAGGGAGAATTTGATATCCCACGACATGTAAAAAATGTTTTAAGGACGTTTTTAGAAACCCACGGCACATAAAAATGCCCAAAGGAGATTTTGATGATCTCACGTCAACTAAAAACACCTTGAAGTCGAATTGGATCTTCCACAACAAAGAAAAACATCTTGAAACTTAGTAAATGTTCAAGCAACACTGGATTACAAAGAGAATTTAATACAATACAATCTCAAACCATAATCGACACATAATTCTCTATGCTAGATTGTATGCATGTATCCATTAAATTACAATACACTCCATTAACCATTCATTAAATTATAATGCAGACAATTTCATCCATAGGCAATGAAATTTAAACATGACTAACACACACACAACTTAGAATTTACCTTGGAAACCCAAACTAGAAAACCAACATTCTTTTGGCTTTGGTCAAGCTCTTTATTATTCAGCAATGGGCAAGTTACGTGCTCTCTGGTATATCTCTATGCTCCAAAGAACCCCAAAGAATGTTAGAAAAACAGGACCGCGGAGCAATAAAATAAAACAAATGCGGAAACAAAACACAGAAGATACACAATACAAGAGAGATGCAGATTTACGTGGTTCACCCAGTGTGGGCTACGTCCACCAGAGAAATTGCCAGGTCCTTTCTTTATTATTATCCAACAAAATGAAGGGATACAACCTACAACAAAACCCACTGTAACTTCCTCTTCTTTCTCTCACAGTCTCCTCTCTCAGAATACAATACTCACCAACATACATAGCTGCAATACATTTCCCTCATAAAAGAGGGTTGCCTTCTAGGGAAAAAAACCCTAAGATAATCTCTATCGTTAGATCTGTGACCTTATAATGAATGGTCCAGATTTACAATGAAATTACAATATACTTTTACAAGGCAATTTTTGCTTCGAGGGCTTCGCCCCCGAACCCTCGCTGGGGGCCCGTTTGCCCCCAGACCCCCCAACTGGGGGGATAGCCCCCCCAGACCCCGCAGAGGGGGTACCCCCCCTCTACACTCCCCCACGTGGAAGAGTGTACATACTTCTGGGGTGTAAATAATTCATGGGGTATAAACACAGCTAAAATTAAAAGACCTCTAAATCAGGAAGATAATCAGGCTCCACAAACCAACAAAGAACCCCTTTCTCATTATGGGGAAACATGATATAGAATGTTGAGTCAACCGAGACGATAGCTAGAAGTTTAGGCATCCCCAACGCTTCAACTTCTCTCCAGTTCGCTTCTCCTTCTTTTGTTTATTTGTTTGTCTTTTCTCACACATGGAAAATGTATTCTAAATGTCTCATTATTTATTTTATACAATAATATACTGCTCGACTTTACATACATTACATACAAAATTGGACATCAATCATGATGGCATGGGGCCCTTCAGGCCAATAAGTTGATTTCCTTCATCATCCATAGCCTTCACAATGCATGTGTTGATCATCTTGGATCTTCTGTCAATAGCCAATTTTTCTTCTTGGATACGATTCAGATCACATCTCCCCATTATGAAGCTTTTGGTCCCCAAAATATGCCAAGGATAGATGAGGGAACTTGTTGGCAATTTGGTTCCTCTCATACCACTTCACTTTCCTTTTAGTTTGTCCCTTGAGACCAATTGTAACATCCCGCTCTTGAACACACTGAGAGGACTTATTCTTTGAGGACACTTGCATGCAAGTGATCTGGTTCTTTATACGATTGGTTGTTTTGATTATGATTATGAGATATTGTGGATTTGATGATATGTTATTCTGTTGTATTTATATCAATAGGTGTTATTGACTGGGTTCTCCTAAGTGTGCAGGACTCTGGACATTTGAGGATGTCGAGGCATCGATGAAACTCCATGGACTCCAGATCGAGTCAGGGAGTGGACTGTTAGGGTTTGAATGTTATTGATGTGACATATGTACATATGATTAGATATTATGATGTTGATTGTTATTGCTGACATGATTCGTTGATGGACGTAGGATGACGATATATTGTCGACCAGACTCACATTTGGAGTAAAGGGGTCACACACGACAACCAGAGACATTAAGGGAGATGTGTGGCAACAACCCTGCCACATCCTACTAGCACTCCCGTCGTGGCTCGAACTGTAGGTTAACGGTTACCTAGTTAGAGAATACCCACGATGCCATGAGGGCATACTATGACAATCACTCACGATGATTCTAAGGGGTGAGAAATAAGGCAGGGTCCTTATTCCTTAGAGGCCCTTAGTCTCCCACAAGATCACCTGACGGAGTATTAACTCCAGGGGTTTGAAATCTACCAAATTCAGTCAAGAGGCGAGTGACACCCTTGGAGCACATAGTGAATCTTGAAGGGCATGTCACACAAATAAAATAGAAGAGGCGAGTGGCACCCTTGGAGCATGTAGTGCATCTTGAAGGGAAATTCGCGCAAATAAAAAATAAGAGGTGAGTGGCACCCTTGAAGCATGTAGTGCGTTCTGAAGGGCATGTCACGATTTTAACTGTGGTAAGTTAATAAACCTAGTGCCTAGAAAACTATGCCCCCTTAGGACCTTGTCGGCCTTAAAATAGATGATGGTATGAGTAAAGTTTAATAACTAAAAGTTCCCTTAAAAATTGTCACCCAACGTAGTGAAATTAAAACCTAGGTCTAAGTAGAGCATGTGGACAAAGAAAAACTAAATAGACATGTAACAAGAAAGGGGGGGTAAGAAATTCAAACTTTAATTATTAAAGTAAAAATTATAATGGAGGATTAAATTTATTAAAAGGGTAAATGGTTGTTTTAGTCTACACTTGCTAAATTTGGTTTTTAGTTAAAAAGAAAAAGGGTGAAACTTAAAATAAAGGGAAACTTAAAGAAAAGGGGAAACTTAAAGAAAAAGGGGAATGCCCAACTTAGTAAGGAATCTAGCCTTTGGAACTTTCTATTTATGAACTCAACTAATATTTAAGTAAGGCGCAAGTTATTTAAGAATTATAAAGGAATATTGGGACACCAATGAGCGTTTTTAGGAATGCTTTTAGGTGGGTGAGAGAAATAGGCAAATTTAATTAATTGATAAATTAATTTTCTGGTGCAACTAGGGGATCGAGTGACATGTGTAAAGGGGAGGTTTTCTCTAATTAAATTTAATAAGAAGGATTATAATGAGGGTTTGGGAAACTAATCACTTGAAAACTCTATAAAAAGGATGGTAGAGGAGGAGTATGGATCACATCTGGCTTGCGTAACGTTACGGTGCCAAAATTTTATCTTGATTGAATTTTCTCTTGTGGGAGTTGGGATACCCAGCTTGAGTGATGAGTGGTAGCTCGACCTTGCAAGGCGAGATGAGAAGCTAGCATTCTCTGGTATTGTGTGCATGGCTCCTTTGCGGCTTGGGGGGCTCATGGGGAAGAAGAGTACCCTAGCGTTGGCTAGGAGGTATCAGTGAGGTCTCAGCAGTTGAAAAGAAACACTTGCATGGAGCGCGAGAAGGACTCAGAGGGAGAACAAGCGTGGGATAGGGACTTCTGGTTATTCGTTGTCGGTTACAGGTAAGCAAGTGCTATTGTTTTGTTTAAAAATAAAAGAAAAATTGGGTCTAAATTTTCTGTACATGAATATCTATAATGGTGAAGGTTGAAATTGATTTGGACAACAATGGTGAAATGTAATTCAATAATTTTATTTCCATCTTAGAATTGAAACTGTGGAAATGAATTAGTTTCAATTATTCCCCTATTTCTTAATGAAAAATGTTCGTTTTTATGAATTCTTTGTCAACTTATTGAGTACTGCGATTGCTATAAAATAAAACGTTAACAATAGACATTATACTCAGCACTGAATTCCTTGTTAACTTTAGTTGATCAATAGGAAAAGTACCATAAGTTTGAGTTGATATTTATAGTAATTCTTGTAACATAGGACGGTGGCACCTATTAGTTTTTTCCTGTTATCTCTATGTATCTTTTATTTCTGGAGTTATTGCCTAGTTTTCACATGGCCAAAATGAGCCCTAGACTCAAAACCTTGCTTGCATTTTTTCTAACCCCTGCTCGTGTTTTATTTATTCCTTGAATGCATTTTTTTTTTCTTTTATAATCGACTAGGGCGCATCAGGTAGATTATATTCATAAATTTTTATGTAATGCCTTCCACTCATTGCCTTGTGTTTTTGTCTTTTAGTCCAGTTGGATTTCATTAAAAGTTGAACGTTGATCCCTCACAGGAGGTAGTAGAAAGGTCCCATATCCCAGCCACTATCATATGGCTTATATGATTAACACCCAATGAGGATACTAGCCACAACAATTGGCTAAAAACTGCAAGAAAGATGCTCATAAATTTGCGTTGTTTCATTATTTTGTTTCTCCACGGAGAAGATCTAGATGCAATTTTTTGTTAGAAAAGTCTGTATGACAAATCATTTTGATGTGTGTAGTAAATAGGCTTTCGGATGAAGAACAACGACATTAGGGAATTTTTAAGGTTTTTGAAATTGACAAAGAATGGTTTTTGAATGATCACACTCATTGTTATATATATTCAAATTTCTATTTAAAATAGTAAATATACAAAAAAAATTATTGAAAAGGATATGACAAACACATCAAGAATATCCAACCATTTACTACAAGAACAAAAACAAATGATAAATGTTTTCCCTGCTGTAAAAATGTCTCAGTTACTGCAAAAAAGGTTTTAGAAATAAACGAATTCCATTGCGGGGAATTGAACACGGGTCTCTCTGGTGAGGGCCGACCAATCAGAATACAACGGAGAAAATATGAAGTAAGTGTTAATGAAAATCAACTGGCAGGTTGTTAATTCCCGCCTGTACAATCCTGAGCATGTCTAGAATGGAGCAGTGCATTTTTAGTTTGAGCCTTGGCAGTGGCGGTTCCCTTGGGAAGTTTCTACCTTATGCCATTAAAGTCAAGCCATCGTTTTTTTTGTTAACTCAACTTTAATGGTTTTCAAATTGGAATGTGAAGAGTCTTATTACTAATTAAATTGAAATCCTAGGTTGGCAAGTGGCAGCGTCCTTGGATTTTATTTCACCTAAATTTTCTCTTAAACGATCATCCGTTGCAGCACAATGATTCGTCCCAGAAGTGAGTGGTTTTCCAGGTGTTGATTTCCCCTTTTTTGGCAGCGAATAACATTTGAATTTCAATTATTACTACACAAAAAATTTTGTTTCTATTTGACTTTCAATTATTACTACACAAAAAATTTAATTGCTATTTGAATTTCAATTATTACTACACAAATTTTTATTTCCATCTGAATTTAATTATTACTACACAAATTTTTTATTGATAATTAAATTGCATTTATTACTACACAGAGATTTTATTGCCATAAGTTTTAATTATTAATACACCGGGATTATAATGCTATCTAAATTTTAAATTAAAACTACACGGAGATTTATTACTATCTGTATCTGTAGCACAACAATAACACAACGAATTCTACTCTTATCCCACAGATAATTGTTACTTATGTAATTTCATACTATTTTCTGGATTTTGGCACCTGGAATATGGTCAGGGTCTATTATGGAGGTTAACACATCAAATTATATAAATTATGAAACTATAGCATCAACAACCTTGCCAATAATTTTCGATGTCTTTTAATACTTCTACAAAAAGTTTATATAAGTTGTTATTGTTTTATTGCCTACAAATTGTTTCTAGGAAAAACTTTTTCTATAGAATCCTTACAAGGAATTTATATATTTATAGGTGTGTGATACAATGGGAGAAACTAACATAAACAATGTGATTTGACAAGTGATGCACCTTGCCATGTTGATACTATGGGTGTGAATAGATTTACAAAGTAGAGATCCTTAACATAGATAGTTGATTCAACAAGACATACACTTTATTATGTTTGGTGCTAGGGATCTAATTTTGATCCATGTGGATATTGGTGGCCACCCACCTTTTCCAACTGGCTCAAAACAGTTTTCTGGCAATTTTGATAATTTACTATTTTTAGTAGTTTTCACTTCCGGAGCCATTTTGAGGCCCTAAACGATGTTTTTTGGGAAAACATTTTTTCAATATGGAAGTTCCTTCGATATTGTGCCTAAAATGAATATCCTCGAAGACACCTTTCCAACGGGCTATCATGCGCCTAAAAGGAAGATTGTATGCAAACGTTACGACCCTGGGAAGTTGATGTACTAACTTACCCAAATGGGGGCCCACATGACTTTTGACGCTTCATCTCCTAGGGTTAGGTTTTTGGATGTCTAGGGTTTTTGGCATTCCTGTTTATTGTAAAAATGCCTTCAGAGCCACATTGTAATCATATTCTTGTGAATTCTAGTAGCAGTCACATCTCTTCTCAGAGATAAGCTGCCACCGTTCTAGCGAGTCTTTCACTCTGTATTTTTACAGTCTCTGTACATTTATTTCATTAATAGAAATCGTGTATTACTATATATCTATGTCTATGGTTGCATCTCTGATACATTTCTGTTATATTATTGGATATCCATGATATCTTTGTGCATTTCTTTATTATATCTCCGCTCTCATTTCGTGCCGAAAATAATCTGAATCAGTGGTATCAGAGTAGGATGCTCTTGATCATTTTTCAGTGCATGTCACCGACAAGGTCCAAGTATATAAAGTTGGGTCTCGAGCTTGTGTCTCTTGAAGACAATTGCTCTCGCATGCCCAAGAAACCCTCCATGGTGGAAGAAAATAAAAATGACGGAGAAAATGATCCTATAAGTCTGTTGCTTGAGCATGCTCTCACGCGATAGAGGGACGAAATGATGGAGAATTTTTACCTCATCCTTCAACGCCTCCCAATAGCATCAGGCACATCTTCATCAAGTAGCCACTTTGGAGGAACCTCGCCTTTTAAGGTACAGGTCAATTTTGATATTCCTATATTTGAAGGTCAGATAGATGTGTATGCCCTATATAAATGGTTAAATCTGTTAGAAGTTTATTTCTCTATTCACAATTGTTTCGACAGGGAAAAGATCATCTTTACGCTCCTTAAGGCTCTCCCCCATGTCAAACATTGGTGGGAAACTTACTGGGAGAATATTTCCATAGAGGAGTCTGGAATATATGGGGTCGAGCCCACTTGGGATTTTTTTGTGGATGCGGTAAAGGAACAGTATTACCTTGTTGGCAACTATGAGGACCAGTACATGAGATGGACCACAATGCGGAAAGAGAGAGGCCAAGCAGTTCTGGAGTTCACCAATACCTTCCATACCTTACGTACCAAGCTAGGTATCAAAGACTCTGAATGACATTTGGTTCTGAAATCTCGTGGGGCTCTACAAAGATACATCCAAACGGAAATGATTTTTTTGGACATCTCATCACTTGGTGTTGTCTATCAATATATTGTTAAAATCGAGAATAAATTTAAGCACCAGAACAAACAGGAGTTCAGGTTTGCAAATCTACAACAACCAAAGTATGACAAAGACAACCCTAGCAAACAGTGTTCTGAAAACTAGTCCAAGCCACAGGAAATGAAGGGTCATGGGAAGACAAAGAAGGAAACTGGAAAATGGTGCGATTTCCACAAAATCCCCTGGCACAACACCGATGAATGTCGCTCAAAATAGTCATTGGTGGCCGAGATCAAAGACAAGGAGTCGAACACTGATTCAGAATATAATTATGAAAATAATGGTAAAGGAAAGATCATTGACACAGACCCCATTGCTATTGTCGCAACCACATCAATTCAACCGGAAGAACCAATAGATCCTGAAGAGGGGGAGCGCCTTTTTCATTCACAGATGTGGGTGAAGGGGACCCTGCTGCATTTTATTGTTGATAGCAGAAGCTAGAATAACCTCATCTCAGCAGAGGTCATCAAACAATTGGGATTGTCGACAACACCATACCCGCAACCATACAACATTGGGTGGCTTCATCAAGGATGAGATCTCTGTGTCAGCCAACAGTGCCAATTGTCATATGGCATCCAACCCTTCAAGGATGAGGTATTATGTGATGTTTCCCCACTGGATGTCTGTGATGTTCTCTTGGGCCAACCATATATGTGGAGACACCATGTTGTTTATGATTCACAACCCCATAGTGTCATTGTTACTTTGGGGGGTCATATCTACAGAATAAAAAAGGTAGTTCCAACTATTGTTCCACCTAAAAAGTGTCTCAAGGTAGTATCTCATACTGCAAAATTCATCTTCTTCACAATCTATTCAAAATAGGAACAGAAGGACACTGCAACTACTACAGCCTCGCCCCAGGCACATTTTATCCAACAGAAGCAGGTCGACAAGGTTGCAGCAAAGCGAAAATAGTCCTTATGCACATTTTCCTCTCATGTAGCTCTACTTGTTGAACAACCTCTTCCTCAACAGTTTCATGACAAACTTCCACAAACTAAGCAGGGTGACGTCTCCAGCAAGGCAAGCAACTCACCAAGATTCAGATTCAGCAAACGCTTTTTCCTCTCCCTCGGGAACTCAATGAAATGGATAAAATTTCTTCCTAAGGAGGGAGGATTGATCCAGGTGGATATCAATGGCCACCCACCTTTTCCAACTGGCTCAAAACAGTTTTCTGGCAATTTTGGTAATTTACTATTTTTAGCAGTTTTCACTTTCGGAGCCGTTTTGAGGCCCTAAACGATGTTTTTTGGGAAAACATGTTTGAAATATAAATTTTCCTTCAATATTGTGCCTACAATGAATATCCTCAACGATACCTTTCCAACGGGCTATCATGCACCTAAAACGGAGATTGTATGCAAAAGTTACGACCTCGAGAAGTTGATGTACTAACTTACCCAAATGGGGCCCACATGACTTTTGGCGCTTCATCTCCTAGGGTTAGGTTTTTGGATGTCTAGGGTTTTTAAAATTCCTGTTTATTGTAAAAAGGCCTTCAGATCCACATTGTAATCATCTTCTTTCAAATGCGAGTATCCGTCACATCTCTTCTCAGAGATAAGCTGCCACCATTCTAGCGAGTCTTTCACTCTGTATTTTTACAGTCTCTGTACATTTATTTCATTAATAGAAATCGTGTATTACTATATATCTGTGCCTATGGTTTCATCTCTGATACATTTATGTTATATTATTGTATATCTGTGATATCTATGTGCATTTCTTTATTATATCTCCTCTCTCATTTCGTGTTGAAAATAATCCGGATCAGTGGTATCAGAGCAAGCTGCTCTTGATCATTTTTCAGTGCATGTCCCTGATGAGGCCCGAGTATAGAAAGTTGGGTCTCAATATTGTCTCTATTGAATACAATTTCTCTCGCATACCCAAGAAACCCTCCATGGAGGAAGAAAATAAAAACGATGGAGCAGATGATCCTATAAGTCTGTTGCTTGAAGAAGCTCTCACGTGATAGAGGGACGAAATGCTGGAGAATTTTTCCCACATCCTTCAATGCCTCCCGATAGCATCAGGTACATCTTCATCAAGAGGTCACTTTGGAGGCACCTCGCCTTTTAAGGTACAGGTCAATTTTGATATTCTGATATTTGATGGTGAGATAGATGCAGATGCCCCACATAAATGGTAAAATCTGTTAGAAGGTTATTTCTCTGTTCACAATTTTTCTGATAGATAAAATATCATCTTCGCGCTCCTTAAGGCTCTCCCCCATGTCAAACATTGGTGGGAAACTTACTGGGAGAAGAGTTCCATAGAGGAGTCGGGAATATATGTGGTCGAGCCCACTTGGGATTTTTTTTGGATGCGGTAAAGAAACAATATTACCCTGTTGGCAACTATGAGGACCAGTACATGAGATGGACCACACTGCGGCAAGAGAGGTGCCAAGAAGTTTCGAAGTTCACCAATACCTTTCATACCTTGTACACCAAGTTTAGTATCAGAGAATCTGAACGACATTTGGTTCTGAAATACCATGGGGCTCTACACAGATACATCCAAACTAAAATGGATTTTATGGACATCTCATCTCTTGGTGCTGCCTATCGATATGATGTTAAAATCGAGCAGACATTTAAGCACCAGAAGAAATGGGAGTTTGGGTTTGCAAATCCACAACAACCAAAGTATGAAAAAGACAACCCTAACAAACAATCTCCCGAAAACCAGTCCAAGCCACAGGAAAAGAAGGGTCACGGGAAGACAAATAAGGACACCGGAAAATGGTGCGATTTCCACAAAATCCCCTGGAACAACACCGATGAATGTCGCTCAAAATAGTCATTGGTGTTCGAGATCGAATATAAGGAGCCAAACCCTAATTTAGAATCTGATTTGAAAATACTGGTAAAGGACAGATTATTGACGCAGACCCCACTGCTATTGTCGTGACCGCAACAATTCAACTAAAAGAACCAACATATCTTGAAGAGGGGGAGCACCTTTTTCATTCACATATGTGGGTGAAGGGGAGCCCACTACATTTTATTGTTGATAGCTGAAGCTAGAAGAACCTCATCTCAGCAGAGGTCATCAAACATTTGGGATTGTCGACAATACCACACACACAACCATACAACATCAGGTGGCTTCACCAAGGACGAGATCTTCGTGTTAGCCAACAGTGCCAATTGTCATATGACATCCAACCCTTCAAGGATGAGGTATTATATGATGTTTCCCCACTAGATGTCTGTGATGTTCTCTTGGGACAACCATATATGTGGAGATTCCATGTTGTTGATGAGTCTCAACCTCGTAGTGTCATTGTTACTTTGGGGGGTCATCTCTACAGAATACCAAAGGTAGTTCCAACTATTGTTAAACCTAAAAAGTGTCGCAAGGTAGTATCTCATACTACAAAATTCATCTTCTTCACAATCTGTTAAAAAGAGGAACAAAAGGACACTGCAACCACTACAACCTCGCCCTAGGCACCTTCTATCCAACAGAAGCAGATCGACAAGGTTGCAACAAAGCGCAAAGATTCCTTATGCACATTTTCCTCTCATGTAGCTCTAATTTTTGAACAACCTCAGCCTCAATAGGTTCGTGAAAAAATTCCACAAACTGAGCAACGCGACGTCTCCAACAAGACAAGCAGCTCACCAAGATTCAGATTCAACAAACACCTTTTTGTCTCCCCCGGGAAATCAATGCAATGGACACCATTTCTTCTTAAGGAGAGAGGATTGATCCAGGTGGATATCGGTGGCCACCCACCTTTTCCAACTAGCTCAAAACAATTTTCTGGCAATTTTGGTAATTTACTATTTTTAGCAGTTTTCACTTTCAAAGCCATTTTGAGGCCCTAAACAATGTTTTTTGGGAAAACATGTTTTCAATATGGAATGTTCTTATATATTGTGCCTAAAATGAATCTCCTCGACGATAAATTTCCAATGGGCTATCATGCACCTAAAACGGAGATCGTATGCAAAAGTTACGACCCCGGGAAGTTGATTTACTAACTTACCCAAACGGGGCCCACATGAATTTTGGCGCTTCATATCCTAGGGTTAGGTTTTTGGATGTCTAGGTTTATTGGAATTCCTTTCTATTGTAAAAATGCCTTCAGAGCCACATTGTAATCATCTTCTTTCAAATGTGAGTAGCCGTCACATCTCTTCTCAGAGATAAGTTGCCACCATTCTAGCGAGTCTTTCACTCTTTATTTTTACAGTCTCTGTACATTTATTTCATTAATAGAAATTGTGTATTATTGTATATATGTGTCTATGGTTGCATATATGATACATTTTTGTTATATTATTGGATATCTGTGATATCTCTATGCATTTCTTTATTATATCTCCTTTCTCATTTCGTGCTGAAAATAATCCGGATCAGTGGTATCAGAGCAGGATGCTCTTGATCATTTTTCAGTGCATGCCCCCGAAGAGGTCCAAGTATAGAAATTTGGGTCTCGAGCTTGTATCTCTTGAAGACAATCGCTCTCGCATGCCCAAGAAACCCTTCATTGCGGAAGAAAATAAAAACGACGGAGCAAACGATCCTATAAGTCTGTTGCTTTAGCAAGCTCTCATGTGATAGAGGGACGAAATGATGGAGAATTTTTCCCACATCCTTCAACGCCTCTCAATTGCATGATGTGCATATTCATCAAGCGACCACTTTGGAGGCACCTTGCCTTTTAAGGTACAGGTCAATTTTGATATTCCTATATTTGAAGGTCAGATAGATGTGGATGCCCTAGATAAATGGTTAAATCTGTTAGAAGGTTATTTCTCTGTTCACAATTTTTACAACAGAGAAAATATCATCTTCGTGCTCCTTAAGGCTCTCCCCCATGTGAAACATTGGTGGGAAACTTACTAGGAGCATATTTCCATAGAGGATTCTGGAATATATGGGGTCGAGCCCACTTGGGATTTTTTGTGGATGTGGTAAAGGAACAGTATTACCCTGTTGGAAACTATGAGGACCAGTAAATTAGATGGACCACACTGCGGCAAGAGAGGGGCCAAGAAGTTCTGGATTCAACCAATACCTTCCATACCTTGTGCACCAAGCTGGGTATCAAAGACTCTAAATAACATTTGGTTCTAAAATACCGTGGGGCTCTACATAGATACATCCAAACTAAAATGGATTTTCTGAACATCTCATCACTCGGTGCTGCCTATCAATATGCTGTTAAAATCGAGCAGAAACTTAAGCACCAGAAAAAATTGGAGTTCGGGTCTACAAATCTGCAACAACCAAAGTATGAAAAATACAACCCTAACAAACAGTCTCTTGAAAACCAATCCAAGCCACAGGAAAAGAAGGGTCATGGGAAGACAAATAAGGAAACCGGAAAATGGTGCGATTTCCACAAAATCCCCTGGCACAACACCGATGAATGCCACTCAAAATAGTCATTGGTGGCTGAGATCAAAGACAAGGAGCCGAACCCTGATTCAGAATCTGATTATGAAAATACTGGTAAAGGATAGATCATTGACGCAGACCCCACTACTATTGTCGAGACCATAACAATTCAACCAGAAGAACCAACAGATCCTGAAGAGGGTAAGTGCCTTTTTCATTCATAGATGTGGGTGAAGGGGACCTCGCTGCATTTATTGTTGATAGCAGAAGCCATAATAAATTCATCTCAGTAGAGGTCATCAAAGAGTTGGTATTGTCAACAAGACCACACCCGCAACCATACACCATCGAGTCGATTCACCAAGGATGAGATCTCCTTTTCAGCCAACAGTGTCGATTGTCATACGACATCCAACCCTTGAAGGATGAGGTATTATGTGATGTTTCCCCACTAGATGTCTGTGATGTTCTCTTAGGCCAACCATATATGTGGAGACACCATGTTGTTTATGAGTCTCGACCCCGTAGTGTCATTGTTACTTTGGGGGGTCATCTTTACAGAATACCATAGGTAGTTCCAACTATTGTTCCACCTAAAAAGTGTTGCAAGGTAGTATCTCATATTGAAAAATTCATCTTCTTCACAATCTGTTCAAAAGAGGAACAAAAGGACACTGCAACCACTACAGCCTCGCCCCAGGCACCTTCTATCCAATAGAAGCAGGTCGAAAAGGTTGTAGCAAAGCGCAAAGATTCCTTTTGCACATTGTCATCTCATGTAGCTCAACTTGTTGAAAAACCTTATCCTCAACAGGTTTGTGACAAACTTCCACAAATTGAGTAGCGCGACGTCTCCAACAAGGCAAGCAGCTCACCAAGATTTAGATTCAACAAACGCTTTTTCCTCTCCCTCGGGAACTCAACGCAATGGAGACCATTTCTTCCTAAGGAGGTAGGATTTATCCATGTGGATATCAGTGTCCACCCACCTTTTCCAATTGGCTCAAAAAAAATTTCTGACAATTTTGATAATTTACTATTTTTAGCAGTTTTCACTCTCGGAGCCGTTTTGAGGCCATAAACGATGTTTCTTTGGGAAAACATGTTTGTAATAAGAAATTTCCTTCTATATTGTGCCTAAAATGAATCTCCTTGACAATACCTTTCCAACGGGCTATCATGCACCTAAAACAGAGATCATATGCAAAAGTTACGACCCCGGGAAGTGGATGTACTAACTTACCCAAATGGGGCCCACATGACTTTTGGCGCTTCATCTCCTAGGGTTAGGTTTTTGGATGTCTAGGGTTTTTGGAATTCCTATTTATTGTAAAAATTCCTTTAGAGCCACATTGTAATCATCTTCTTGCGAATTCAAGTAGCCGTCACATCTCTTCTCAGAGATAAGCTCCCACCATTCTAGCGAGTCTTTCACTCTATATTTTTACAGTCTCTGTACATTTATTTCATTAATAGAAATCATGTATTACTATATATCTGTGCCTATGTTTTCATATCTGATACATTTATGTTATATTATTGGATATCTATGATATCTCTGTGCATTTATTTATTATATCTCTGCTCTCATTTCATGTCGAAAATAATCCGGATGAAATTTGTTCTTCAAGTAGTGATTCAATAAAGTAGTGATTCAGGTATATTTCTTGGAGTTTATCCAAGAATTTATGAGATGTTATAAATGAACTACATTATTTTATATGTTATTCAATTCCATCATAAGTTGCTTTCAATGGACAAGTTATTAGTGTTTTAGGACTTTGACAGTTTAAGTTGGTACCTTGACGCTTTGGTTGTGTTTGTTAAAGGTTTAGATTTTAATGTGCTTGGGATTCTTGTGCGCTCGTCGCACCATGGTGACATAAATTATAAAGTTTAGATCATTTTGCACGTTGATCGATAGCGGATATGAATCATGGCTTAGGGTCTCATGCCTCCCAATGTGGATGTTGTTGTATTTATGGTTGTACTTGTTTTTGTAACTTTATTGTGATTGTCTCTCGCTTGTCGGGAAGGTTCTTGTGACTGATCGTCAAAGATTTTGTGTTTGGATTGCATGAGGTTGTCTTTTATCTTAGTAGGCATGATCTTGTGTGTGTCAGGTGAGATGTAGGCACCTCCTTGTTCCTCAAAACAGTCACTAGCCTTGAGACCTTAAATGGTCAAAATCGATGGGAACCTGGGCTTGAGTGTTTCTTATGTGTCATGGAGGTCCTAACCTTGCAGGGTAGGATGGGTGGGTAGTCGTTTTTATTTGTCTAATTGATTTTCAAGTGTTGCATACATTTTCATGATGTGATAGTATGATGGGCTGTTATGTTGTCTATTTCTTGGTTGCGTGCATCGTGTTCGTCATCGAATTGCATTGTTTGAATGTTGTTGTTGTTACTCCCTTCTTTAAAAAAAAAATGCACTTGTTATGCGTCGCATGTTGTCACAACGATGGAGGATATATAATGTTGAGTCGACCGAGATGATAGCTAGAAGTTTAGGAATCCCCAACTCTTCAACTTTTCTCCAGTCTGCTTCTCCTTCTTTTGTTTATTTGTTTGTATTTTCTCACGCATGGAAAATGTATTCTAAACGTCTCATTATTTATTTTATACAATAATATACTGCTCGACTTTACATACATTACATACAAAATTGGACATCAATCATGATGGCATGGGGCCCTTTAGGCCAATAAGTTGATTTCCTTCATCATCCATAGCCTTCACAATGCATGTGTTGATCATCTTGGAGCTTGTGTCAATAGCCAATTTTTCTTCTTGGATATGATTCAGATCACATCTCCCCATTATGAAGCTTTTGGGCCCCAAAATATGCCAAGGATAAATGAGGGAACTTGTTGGAAATTTGGTTCCTCTCATACCACTTCACTTTCCTTGCATTTTTTCCCTTGAGACCAATCTACCACATTTTCTATTGTCCTCTAGGAGTTGTGTGCTCCTTGTGCTACAAAACTGTGTCTTCCTTCAACTCCTCAAGTCTATGAGGTGCAAGGTCTTCAACATTGGGAAGAACCTGATGTTTTTCCTCATCATATAGCATGGATGGTCTGAACAACTTCAAATACTCCATATTCACCACTTAGATGATCTGTATAAAAGGTGGAAGTTTCATTTTGAAGGAATTCTCATTCACTTTATCAATGTTCTCAAATGGTACATATCTAAGGGGCTTGAGTTTCTTTGTTTCTCCTTGTAGTAGTTCCTTACAAAGATAGAGCCACACCTTGTCTCCAACAAGGAATTTATGATCTTCTCTATGTTGATCATGCCTGTATTTATAAAACTACTGGCTCTTCTTGAGATACTCCTAAACCCTTAGATATATATATATATATATATGATGTTGTCCATGAATGTGTTGGCCTTCTGTTCTTCTTCTTGTAGTTATGCTTTTTCCTTTTTTTGTCCATGAACAATATCAAATGGTGAAGGAGGTAGATAACCAAAAAAAAGTCTTGAAAGGAGAATTATTGGTGGAATAATGAATTTCTCTATTGTAAGAGTGTTGAATGTAGGCTATCTTCTCATCCCAAGTCTTCAGATGTTTGTTGTTGTAACCTCTCAAAAGTTGCACCAACATCTTGTTTACTACCTCAATTTTTCCATCGGTCTGAGGATGGAAGGTAGTGGATTACTTCAACTTGGTATCCATTCTTTCCCAAATCACTGTCCAAAATATGCCAAATAACTTGTTGTCTTGATAATATGTGATGGAGGTTGGCAATCCAAAATGTACCCAGTCATGGCTAAAAAATAGTTCAGTTGCTTCTCGTCCAGAGATTGTCTTCTTACAAGGAATGAACACAAATATTTTTCTGAAGCATTCTACCACAACGAAAAAGTAATCATGGCCTCTATGAGTCATAGGAAAACCTCCAACAGAATCCTTGGAGATACTCTTCCAAGGTCGGCTTGGCACTAGAAATGGTATGTACAAGCCAAGTTTTCTATTGTTTGTATTGATAGTGCTGCAAAGAACATAGCCTCTAAAACAATTTTCCACATGATCCTACATCTTTGTTCAATACACATATTACTATGGATTCACCACTACCTTTTTCATGCCAAAATTCCCAACAAACCTAGAAGCATGTGCTTCTCTCATCAACTAAACTCTTTTATCCTAGGGTATGCATAGTTTTTCCAATTTGTACAACAACCCGTCTTGGAGGTAGTATTCATTTCTTTCCATGACAACAAAAACTCTCTCCTTTATTTTCTTTTATACTCCTACAAAAGCTTCATCTCCCTCATAATATTCACTCATAATTTCATGAGTGAAAGGATCAAGCTGCATTATCATTCTAATTGTTGCAATCATCTTCAATGGTGGTCAAGAGAGCATGTCTGCTAGTCTATTCACAACTCCTTTCTTGTACTTAATAAATAAATGAAATTTCTGCAAAAAAACCTAGCCACATGTAATGCCTCACATGTTGCATCTTTCTTTGGCTCTGTAGATACTGAATGGGTTGGTGATCTTTGTGTATGATAGTCTCTTTTCCAAAGAGTTAATGCTTCCACTTCTTCACTTCTTGTACAATCACAAAGAGATCCTTATCAGACATGGGATAATCAAGTACTTCTCCATGAAAGAATTCTAAATGGTAGGACAAGGGCCTTCCTCCTTGCATGAGTACGACTCCTAATGCATATCCACTAGCATCAATCTCTAGCTCAAACGGTCGTTGAAAATTTGGCATGGCTAAGACTAGAGCATCGTTGATTTTATTCTTCAAATATTCAAATTCTCTTTGTTGCATCTTACCCCAATGAAATCTCTTTCCTTTGGTAGTTATGACATGCAATGGCATTGCTACCTTGTATAAATTTACAATGAATTTCCTCAAATACTGAGATGCTCCCATAAAACTCCAGACATGTGTCACATTGGTGGGAAGAGGCCATTGGGTGATGGCTGCAATATTCTTTGGATATACCCTCAACTATCCTTCTCCAATCATGTGTCCAAGATATATCAAGGATGTCTTTCCAAATTCACATTTCTACAAGTTGACAATCAATTGATTCTTCCTCAAGGTCTCTAATACCTATGTCACATGTGAGAGGTGCTCTTTCCAAGTATTGCTAAATATTAGTATGTCATATAGATATACTATTACAAAATAATCAATGGAGGGACATTGCACATCATTCACGAGTCTCATAAATGTTGTAGGTGGATTTCATAATCCAAAACAAATTACCAACCACTTGTAAAAACATTGTCTTCCACACATATTATGCTTTGATCCTCACTTGGTGGTAACCTGATTTGAGGTCCAACTTAGTGAAGAATTTGGATTGTTGCAGTTGATCCAACAAGTCATCAATCCTTGGGAAAGGATATCTATTCTTGAGAGTGATATTATTCAGGGAATGATAATCAATGCACATTATTCAACTTCCATATTTCTTTGGCACCATTATGATGGGTGAACCACATGGTATTTTACTGTGTCTGATGACTCCCTACTCCAACAACTACGGCAAATTCTTATTTACTTCATCTGCTTCAATGATAGACTACCTATACATCCCAATGTTAGGAAGTGGTGACTTTGAAAACAATTGGATCTCGTGTTCAACCTATCTCTTGGGTGGTAGTCCCTGAGGCTCTTGAAACACTTCCTTGTAGGCTTCAATAAGTTGTTGTAGTTTTTGGCACTGCTCACCACTACATCCTTCCAAGGATGCATTCATCTCCAATTCACTTCTTTTCCCTTTCTTATTTACTTCTCTTAGGAACAACAAGACAAACTTCTTTGTACTGCCCATGATTCTTATTTCCTAATGAGCACTGATCAAAGAGAGCTTAGCTTTGTCCTGGTGTGCATTTATGGCATAATATTTTCTATCCTTGAATAGTCTATACTAGTTCACTATCCTTATAAAAATGGCATCCCTCACATACAAATATGGGATTTTGAATATGACTCCACATGTATCCAAAGGTACCACATATGCAACTACTTCATCAACAAAGTTTTGATTGATGGAAAACTTTATACCAATATTTTCACTACTTGTTCACTTTCAATTCCACATCTTTCCTTACCCAGCCCAAGGGTATGGATGCAGATGATATTGAGTCTTCGGCCCCAATTTCTCAACCAATTGTGTAGAGATCAATTTGGATTGTGAACCTGGATCGAACAAAAAATTCACCTTGCTTTGCTTCCTGTGGATTTTAATGCAGAAAAGTCCAGTCATCACCTTCTCCTCCTTTTGATTACAACCAACCAATGGCACCTCTTTTTGAAGGCTTGTGTAATTAATCTTCTCCTCCAGGTCTGATGTGCTATCCACCCATTCCTCAACATCCACCGATATTAATGCTTTCTTCTTCCTTTTTTGAAAGTATTTGGGGCTCTCCTCATGGTGCAATTTCCAACAGTCCTCCTCACTATGTCCATTTTTATCACATACTTTACATTATTGGGAAGAAGGTGCTTATTCTTGTGTTGCAGCCAAAATATTCTTCTCATTCCACTTCTTCTTGTTTTTCCTCTTTCTCTACTGCTCATTTGGTTCTACTTTCTTGTGAGGGCTTGTTTGCTGCTTCCATTTGTCTCCATCAAGGTACTATGCTTGAATGTTGGCTTGATCAATTTTCTTTGGTATAAATAAAATTAGTTGTATATAAATATAAGGTAGTAATGCCCCCAAATACTTGACTAACATGTTTGGACTTTTGAGAGACTCCCATCATAATTGCTCTCTTCATGAATTCTGTCATGAACTCCTGCACTAATTTCCATTGTCTCTACCTGAAGTAACGCCATACTATTTTTCAGTGTTCCTCATGTCCTATTGGATGAAATTGATATTTTATCATGTCCTTGAACACTTCCCAGTTAGTTACTGGTGGCTCATTTCCTAGTTCTCTTTTTACTGCATCACTCTCCCACCATGTCAAAGCATGGCCTTCAAGCTTCAACTGAGAAAAAGTAAAAAAAAAATTCCAGTTACTTCATGCACGTTGAAGTATACTTAAATATACTATAGCCACTGTTTCAATATAGCATCCACTTTGTAACGTCCCCTCCGTTACGAAAATGAAAAGCGATGTATAATAGGTATTTTTTTTTTTTTTGCATTAGGATATTAAATTTGTTACAACATATTAAACAACATCGCAATTGATACGTCATCATAACTAAAATGACACATAAGCAGTGTATTAACATAATTAATAGCGACACATAATCAACACATAACATCGACTCAATCAACGCATCATCATAATCAATAACAACACAATCAACACATCACGATCAACTGAAGAAAAATACAATAAATGATCAACCATGTCAATGAGCATTAAAAGAAATATCTGGCCAACCTACCCTACAAGGTTAGGACCTCTAGGACACACAAGAAACGCTCAATCCCATGATTCATCCGATTGATTTTGACCACTTAAGGTCTCAGGGCTAGCGACTGTTCTGAGGAACAAGGAGGTGTCTAAATCCCACTAACACAATCGAGTTGAAAACCAACTATCTCAATCAGTCAACATCATTACTTTTCATGGGGCAAGAGAATTTAAATACTCAATCATTCACACATCGATATTATTTATATTGCAAGAGAAGTCTAAATACTCAATCATCCATACATCAATAATATTCACGACACATGAGAAATCTACTTTATTTTACATGGCACAAGAGAATATAATTACTAATTCAATCATATGTCAACATTATTCTAAAGGCACAAGTGAAATCAACTTATTTTATTTTCATGACGCAAAATAAAACATCTATTTTATTTCAAGCCGTCACGCGATTAATCAAATTATTGAATTAAATAATAGATCAACATGATTTTCAAGGTGCACACATGATCTAATAATTGAATTAAACATAAATCAACATTCCTTCCAGGGCGCACGACTAATCAAATTCTGAATTAAAAATAAATCAACCTTATTTATTCATGGCGCGACAGGATATTCCACTACACTTAACTTTTTCAAGTAGCCATAAGTGTGATTGAGAAAGAGGACAAATCATAGGATAATAATTTAAGAGCTTAAACAATCTTATTCTCAGGTAGCGTGGCCATACATCTCCTTTTTGTTTTTGGGGAATATCTTCTAGGAAAATAAACCAAAGCTTAAAGGATGAATTTATTTTCTTGCAAAAACCCCATGAAGAAAACCTTCTTAAGAAAACCAAGGCTCTAACCCCAAAATTTGGGTTACTTTAAAACTAGGGTTATTACTAAGACTCTAACCATATCACCCTCATTTTGGTTACAAGAAATCTATTGATTGCCAGTTTAATCATTCCCTACTAAAATAACTAAACTTGAACTAGAAGAATGACAAGATTAAATAATTATCCAAATCTAACACCCAATACAAGGAATGCCATTACGATTTTCTAAGAAATAAATTCCAGACTATAAGCATAATGTGTTGGTGTACAGTTTCTTTTCTCCCTTTGGATTGAGCTAATAATATTCTCTTTTTGTGTCAGGGATGAAATTGTTTCAATTTGGTGGTATCAGAATTTCCCAAAGTGTTGGGATAATGTTTCCTATACTAGGTCAACAATATAAGGAGACCATGTAAAGTGAAAATATGGTAAAATAGGGTACAAGAGTGGACACAGACACACATAAAACCTTAACATTGTCCTCAATTTTTTTTATCATTATCTTCTTATAAATCATCAACATTGTCCTGGTGTAATTAGTCTCTTCCTTTTTGGGTGCAAGAACTATAGAAGTGAGCTTGACATTTTTCCTATTATGTTTCCCACAACCCCAACATACTATGCAAGTTGTTCGCTAAGGGATATAATTTTTTTTTATCTTCACCAATGAAACCTTCATTAGTGTTATGTGCCCCCATCCCAAGGCAAGGCCAAATTATTCATCTCATTTCCTATGTTTTAACTTCGAAAACATAAAAATATGTAAAGCTAAAGACATGAAGTGAAGTGATGTTATTGGTTTTTATATTTTTAGTTCTAGCATATAACATTAGATATTAGCATTGAAACATATCATAGTATATCGAATTAGACACAGTGATCACTTTTCCACCTTAATTGACTCATAAACACTACCAAGCCATTTCATTAATTGACATGTATCACTGCACCATTTTTGCTTCATACATGGTATCGCTCATAGCCCTGGAGGCTATAATCCTTAATTCATTGGCATATTTTACTCTGTTGGATCGAAGCATAGATGGTTTTGAAGAAAATAAAAATTTGGCATGGTGAAAATGGTGGACTAAAATAAAAATGTTAGCAAGACTTACTAAAACGCAAAGAGTTTTCCAGAGAATGAACGTGTGGATACATTTTTATAAAATATCAGAGATGAAATGAAGAGGATTCAAAGGGAAATCGCCAGGAGATTCACATTTGTTGGGAGAATTTGCACAAGGAAAAATGCAGAGGTTTCAAAGGGAAAAATCATTAGGAGATTCACATTTGCTGGGGGAATTTGTACAAGGAAAAATGCAGAGGTTTCAAAGGGAAATCACCAGGAGATTCACATTTGCTGGGTGAATTTGTACAAGGAAAAACTCAGAAGTTTCAAAGGGAAAAATCTCCATGAGATTCACATTTGTTGGGCGAATTTGTACAAGGAAAAACACAGAGGTTTCAAAGGGAAATTGCCAGGAGATTCACATTTGCTGGGCAAATTTGCACAAGGAAAAACACAAAGGTTTCAAAGGGAAATCGCCAGGAGAATCAAATTAACAATGAAGTCTCAAAATTATCTATGGTGCATTGAATTATAGTTACAAGGTATGCAAAATATTGGAGGTGTCAGGACCAAAATGATATAACGCTATGATCGGGAATCAATACGATACATTATAGGAAACTACAATAACAAATGCATTTAAAAATTCTTAAGCAGAGCTTAAGCTGATAACAATTGTTGATTCCATATTTATGTACATGATCAACCCCTTTTTATATACTCAAGTTCCACGTCCATTGGAAAAACATTATTTTCTGAAGATTTAAACCCACAAAATTTTATATGGATGACGAATGATTTCAGTTAAAATATTATTAAATTATTTGCATATATCTAAGAATTTAACAACTATACAAATTAAATCTTAATACACTTCAATCTCAAAAAATAATACTGTAACCAACGATGAAGATGGACGTGGAGATGATCCTTGCAACTGGCGATCCTTCTGTCCTCCCACTTGCTAACCATAGAGACTTCACCAATACCTCCCAACCAACTCTAGGGGTACTCTTCTCCCCCCTTAGCCCCCCGATCCGCAAAGGGGACATGCACACACATAACCATAAATATTATAGCTCCCAACTCACCTCGCAAGGTAGATCCAAAGATTGATTTAATACACATATGTGCAAGTAATATACATAAGGTAGATCCACCACTATTCCTCAATCTGTCAAGTGTATTGCACACTCAGGGGAAACTTGTCAATAACATCTATCAATACATATATATCAAACAACATAAATCATAATCCATCAACATCATCATAAGAATCCATAAGTGAAACAGATAACCACATACTATAGTCAAATCACTTGCACACAAGTGTCCTCAAAGAATAAGTCAATAACATGTGCTCGCAAGAGTAGGATGTTACACACACCCCCTCTTGTTTTAAACTTCTTCCCGAAGTTGTACAATATATAAAATGCAGTAAATAAAGTATCTGACAAGATCTATATGTTTGACTATCAAGTAAGTAAAGAAATTGTTGGCTCATATCATATGCATCCTCCCAAGTAGCCAAGTGAGGACTATAATTGTCCCATTGGATGTTGACCTGATTGACTGTTCAACGTCATAGTTGTCTAATGCCCAGAATGCAGACTGGCTTCGCCATGAGTTCACCCCCATACAACACCTGCAAGGAACTCATGTCAATCACATGTGTAGGATCACTAACATAATGTATCAAAACAAATACATGAAAAACATCATGCATACGCCTCAAAGAATCAGGAAAGGCTAGTCGATAGGCCATGGGCCCCTTCCTTTCCACAAATTTGAAGGGTCCCACAAACATAGGAGAGAGTTTAGCCCCACTTATAAACTTGATCGATGTAACATCCCCAACCACCCATAGGCTGAGGCATGCTACCTACAAACCCACCCTTTGACTTCGTACTCTTACCGATACCTTCTTTTATTAATAAGAACGCATAAGATACAAGATTTAGCGACATGCACATCAATATCCAACAAGCATGCATAATATAAGATTTAGTTAAACGATAATTAAAATACATAGCGGAATACATTCATACACAGATAATAATATCACAACAGAGCACAGTTTTCTTTATAAAAAAGCGACACCAACTAGTTGCAGACCAAGGATGTTCCACCCAACCGTAGACACCATTGCTCCAAATATCAACAGTAGTGTCACCACCGAGCCAAGGCTATGAATCCACAAGGATGGTTCCAGAGTGTACTTGGATTCCCAAACCAGTCAGCTCTCAATCTCTCACAGGTTTCCCAGCACCCACAACAATCCAAGTACCCATCTCTCTTCTACCCAGCCTGTACTGCCCAAGAGAATGGACCTCCACCCTTGTTAGCATAGGGGAAGACCCAAGGTTCAATGCTACAACAACGCACCAACAAAACCCTAACTACCGTCCCTTTCAGCAACACCTGCGAAGCAGATGAAGTCTCACTCGAGGTAGAGGCAGGGGTGGTTGCAAGACTCAGGTGTCCGCAACCTTAGCTAGGACATAGATATGTGATTGTAATACTTAACAGAGCACTTAGCACCACTAGTTCATCGATATTTAACCACTATCTACTCCACAGATAAAACATAGCATCACATCAGCCATTCAGATATGATGTATCTAAGAACTTATCATAGAGAAGTAGGTTAGATCTAACAGATTCAGGCACTAGCACATTCATATAAGTCAGATCTAACATCCATATACATCATTAGCACAAATCATAAGAAAATATATCTATCTATATCAAATCACTTAGCAAGTAAAGACATAAACACATCAACACATTGCACAAAGAAGATCAACACAACATATACATGGTTCACCCCCACCCTGGGGCTACGTCCACCAACTCTTCTTCTTTATTATCTTTGTCAAGATTCTCATAGGCACATAGCATCAAAATCCTACTCTGCAAAAGATAGGAGATCTACATGCACTCTGCCAGATCCTCCTTCTTCGAGCTAGGGTAAATCACCAAGCCTTCTTACAATTACTTGCACGTAGTTTTTCAAGTCTCACACAATATGCACAAAGCACTTACAATCCTTCAATCATATAGATCTAGCACTTAGCTATTCGTGCCCACTGCATTGATTTAACATCTATTTATACATACAAACTAGGCCTAAACATGGGTAAACCCATGGGACGACATCCCATACCCGTTACATAATCCAAAATCCCAAAAAGGACCCAAAAAGGGGTTGATATCGCGCGACCTCTGCTTCGTCTTACGCTCCCCCTTCGACAGGATGTCGAAGTCCCAAAATAGGTCAAACTTGACCAAGGATATCCCAAAGTTGGTCAAGGGCCAAAAGGTCCCCAACACTCACCTGTGACTCATCCTGAGTCACTTTGATTTGGGTAGTTCTACTTCGAAATCCTTGAGATTGGCTCGAGCTACTTCGACTTACTGCTATGCCATGGCCTCTTGTGCAACGAACTCTTGGATGATTACCTCATTCACAGGTCCCGCTAGGAGCTGTTTTGTTGCAGTGACAACCTACTCCAGTTATGCTCCTCGGCCTTCAACCTCTGTGAACAATTGGTAAGCCTTATCTTGTATAGGTTGGAGCCTCTGAGTTACTTCCATAAATCTACTCTAGATAGTGTGGATATGCTGCTAGGCAGTGCGTTGCTCTTGGGATCACTTCATTCTTTCCACAGCTGATAGGGGCTTCAACTGCACTTGTATTGTTTTTATTGATACTTCACCTCTTCGAGTTGCGACTCCAGTGCCTTCATTTTTGGATTCTCAGTGAGTTTCTCATAGGTCTCGACACTACGATCAGTAAGTTTCTTACATTCCATAGCAAGGGATTTTATTCTTTGAACTGCGCTTTGAGGAGTTGCTTCTCTTTGATCCCTTACATCCTATGGGGTCTCGGGCATTGTGCGGAGCTCTAATTATGCTATGCATTGTTGTAGCTATTGGATAGCTTCTGTGAGATGATCTACTTGCCGCCTGAATCGATCCTCTGCCTTTATTTCTACGACTGTCACAGAGTGAAGTGCTCTGCTGATTGCTTCTTTCACTTCGAGTTGCTCTGCGAGCAACTGTTCTTTTCCTTGTTGTATCTGTTCTTTTTCTTCATCAAAATTTTATTGGAGAGCAATATTTTCATTTTCTGTAGCTCGACAGTGCTCTACAAGTACTCCTTGCACTTTCTTCAAGGCCTGGGTGTTTTTTTCTGTTTCTTCTTGTGCTCGTCGAAGGTGAGCTGCAACTGTATCATCTAGTCGGTGGAGTTGGGTTGGATCATCTCCCAACTTTGTTTCTCCTGATGGTAGGGGCACAGTGGAAACTATGTGGCTAGACTAAAGGGCCTTCTATACCCCTCAGAGTTCGATTTCAATTCTATCATACATTTCCTCCTGCTTCACTCCTTGTTTCTCTGCTATTTCCAGTGAAGCATCGTTCAGGGCTGCTATGATGAAGACAAAATCATCGGAGGTGAGGACAGTCTACATCTTGGTCATGGTGGCTTTTGATTTCTTCCAGGAAGAAGGTTTCAGGGGGGAAACCTTCCTCTTCTTCAAGGGGTCAAACTCATCTCTGGGTGGTGTTACTTCACTGGGCTTCTTTTCAGCTTCTACTTTGTCGTCACCCCCTCAGTCAGGTGACACTGAAGGAGTCTTTCTTGAGGTGCTGCTTAAGTTTTGTACCTACTCAGTCTTCTTCTGTCTACTGGTTCCAGGTGGATTCTGTTCTTTATGAGTGTCCTCTGGGCTGTCAAGATCAGATATCTCTACGGGTTGGTGGGGATAAGGAGGTCAGTGAACCATTCCTTAGTGATTTCTTCAAGGTCTTCTTCTATAAGATTATAATATGACTGGAGCTGCTCTTTATGTTCATCTGCACACACAGTAATGTAGATGAAGTGTTGATCTGCACTAAACTTCATTAGGGGTCATAACCTTTGTAAGGTGTTCAGAGTCATGCGAGGCTCAGCTTCAATGGCTCTCTTTAGCTGGAGGTAGTATGTATGAAACACAACATTCGATTGCCACTGTTTGTTCATATCATTTGAATACCACAGGGTAACGAACTTCGCGTCAAGCAGTTCAAACGACTCGATGTCTGGGAAGGTCACTGCTTCTGGCATCTCCCAGGAAACAAATGCAATGAGGATCAAGAGCCAACTGAAATGAAATTCATAACCCTGATACTATGCTTCTAGAGAATCTAGTTCCAACTGTTTAACTAGGTACTTCACCCAGTTCATCTATAGGCCTTCCACACACTTCCCTACGAGGTCAACGACAAAGCTGGTAACCTGCGTAGGTCGATTCTTCCTTACTAAATTTCTAGCTATCAGTTGACATGCTAGGCACACTATGAAACTCTAGATGGAGGATACCTTGTAGCCTCTTGTTACCTTCTCAACGTCGCCATATGTATCCTTGATCTTCTGTGCGAGTGCGCGATCTGTGGCTTTTCCTAGATAAAAGTCTTGCGGGTCGGGTCCTTTCATACTCAGTCCTGTGATCCTGTGGATCAACGTTGGGTCAACTATAATGCAACAGTCTAGCCATAAGTATCCTCCATGGTAACACGATAGTAGTATATTGACACAGGCGTTGACTTCCCGGTGTCTTCAAAAGTGTGGGATCTTCATGACATTCATCAGGTTGGACTACACGAGGTTCATCGTCCATGACTAGGGGATTATATTCCCCTTAGTTCTAGTTAGGTACTTGTATGGGGCGAGCATACCATAGATCTTGCGATATCCGAGGTTGAAGTTGATGAACTTCAATGCTGTGATCTTATCCTGCTCTATCTGAAATACGCATATCCCCTTCAGGAGGTATGTAGTGACCATGGTGTACTTAAATTATCTTGGCACACTATCACAATTCACCATGCCAACCAGAGGCCGGATGTAATCAGGCAATATGGTTGGAATCAGTTTTTCATTTGTGAGGTTGTCTTTATGCTTGGTTCTCTTTTCTTCTGATGAGAAAGATGGTCCGGCTCCACGAGAAGTTGATGGAGAGGCTTACACCATTCTCGTCGATGAAGCTTTTATACCTGTAGACCTCGAAATGACTCTTTCAATCATGAGCTTGATTATAAATTCTTCGACAACTTTCTCTACAACACTGAACTCGTCCGACATACACGCTCGGGGTTGGAAATATTCAGGTTCGAGGAGTAACTTAGACACTTCAATAGGATAGAGGGAAATAACATAATGATCACTGTGTAAAATCAACGAGTATGTGGGCTCAGATTCACAGTTAGAAAAAGTGTTCTCGGTGCATGGCGTAATGGGATAAATAGATAAATTGGCAACAGATTGCTTGCAATGGTCGAGAAGCCTTCATTAACTCTGTTCTATCCATTATGGCGTGGTCCAATGGTCCAGTGGCGAACCATAAATTCCTTTCTACCCATTCGGGGGGGGTTGACCGAATGGTTATATTGGTCCCAACGACTATATTGCTTCGCCCTGGAGAAGTGCCATGTGACGCTGTTTTTTTATCTCGGTGAAGCTCCAGTTTTGCAAATTTTCCTTCTATGAAGTTCCCTCTGGAAGCTTTTGTAACTTGTCTATCTTAGCTCTCTTCTTACTTAGATTTCTATCTTTCTTTCCAGTGAGATTTGTCTCGGTATGCCTTTTTCCATTCTAATTCTTATCTTCTTTTGGCATAGTTACTTCACACTGTTGAGATTCTTTCCTAAGATTCGAGGGTGATACTTCTTCTTTATCTGGAACAGGTACTTCAATCTTCTGTGGGTCATCTAGTGTTCTTGCAACTTTGATATCCAGGCCTCTGGTGTTAAATAGCTTCTATCTCTTCTTCAATTAAGTGTGTGATCCTTCTAGTCATGAAATATTTTAACTCTTGCTTCTTCTGTGCTAAAAATTCTTCTTCTTCTTGCCTTCTGGCCTAATTTCTTTCAATGCAAGGTTTTCCTAGTAACATGGTAAATGGGGCGTTGTTCTCAATAAATTTAATAATCTAAAAATCTTCCTCTGTCGAAGTTCCATTGGCATTCATAGATATCTAGGTGAGCTTTCCACATAGGTTTATCAACTTTCCTCTAAATAAATCTATTCCTCCCAATGAAGGAGTCATAGCAGGCTTCCCTAAAAGTTCCCAAGTTCTTTTTGTCATGATATTCACCTGTGCTTCCTCATCTAGAACACAGTCAATGTCGAAGTCTCCTATTCTTTCTTCAAGGCATTCTTTTTCTTTGAAGACCTCTGATAAACTAACATGTCGGTGACCATTCATGGTTTCTTTCATTTGTAGCAATACTTTCTCTGATTCTTTCAGGGGTTTTGCCATAATCGTAGTTTCTGGATCTTCCTTAGGGTTTTCTTATCTCATGTTCATTTCTTCAATCTTAGCAATCATTCTAGGGCAATCCAATACTTCATGGTCCATAGCTTTGCAACAAAGACAACTAGGTCTTCTCCCAGGGCAGTCCTTAGCAAGATGTCTCGATTTTCTGCAACTATAAAAGAGGGTTAATCCTCTCTTTCTTTTAAATGATTCCCAACTCTTTCTGTACTGCGCGCTAGGGTCATAGTAGCTAACCTGCAAACATTTCTTTCTAGGATCCTACATCCACTAGTTAGTCCAAACATTCTTTCTATGCATAGGTATAACATATCTTTCACTATTCTTATCAGATCTACACATATCAAACCTTCTTTCATCTATTAGTGCCCTAGTTTTCAAGCTAGGACATAATCTATCAAATATACCTAGATCCATACTTTTGAAACAAAAATTTACACTTATCTTACTTCTATAGAGCACAAAGCTTTCAGATCTAGAACTTTTCATGATTCTTACCTTTATCAAAGAACAAAGCTTGCATATCTTACCTCGTTTCTTCAGATCTGACCTCTTTTCTTGGCATAGATCTTCACAAGTCAAGTAGAATGTTGCGCACTAGGGAAACAGATCTACGTATGGATCTTCCACAGTTCTAGATCGGATCTTTTCACAAAGCTTCTTCTTTCTTAGTTCCCAATAATCACAGTTTCAGGTCCTGGAAACAGAACCATTTGTTGGCACAGGGGAAAACCCACAATGCTACAACAATGCACCAACAAAACACTAACTACCGACCCTTTTGTCAACACATGCGAAGAAGATGAAGTCTCACCCGAGGTAGAGGAAGGGGTGGTTGTAGGACTCGGGTGTCTACAACCTTAGCTGGGACATAGATCTGTGATTGTAATACTTAACAGAGCATTTAGCACTGACAATTCATTGATATTTAACCATTATCTACAACGCAGATAAAACAAAGCATCCCATCATTCATTCATATCTGATGTATCTAAGAACTTATCATAGAGAAGTAGGTTAGATCTAACAAATTCAAGCACTAGCACATTCATATAAGTCAGATCTAACATCCATATACATCATTAGCACAAAGCATAAACAGATATATCTATCTATATCAAAGCACTTAGCAAGTAAATACATAAACACATTGCACAAAGCATAGAAACAAAGCATCTACGTGGTTCACCCTGACCCTAGGGCTGCGCCCACCAACTCTTCTTATTTAATATCTTTTTCAAGATTCTTGTAGGAACATAGCATCAAAATCCTACTCTGCAGAAGACATGAGATCTACATGCACTCCGCCAGATCCTCCTTCTTCGAGCTAGGGTAAATCACCAAGCCTTCTTACAATTACTTGCACGTAGCTCTGCAAGTCTCACACAGTATGCACAGAGCACTTACAATCCTTCAATCACATAGATCTAGAACTTATCTATTCATACCCACTACATTGCTTTAGCATCTATTTATACATACAAACTAGGCCTAAACATGGGTAAACCCATGGGCCGACATCCCATACCCGTTACATAATCCCAAATCCCAAAAAGGACCCAAAAAGGGACTGACATCCTGCAATCTCTGCTTCGTCTTATGCTCCTCCTTTGACAGGCTGTTGAAGTCCCAAAATAGGTCAAACTTGACTAAGGATCTCCCAAACTTGGTCAAGGGCCAACAACCCTTCTCTTCCATGCAGTCCCTTAGGCAATTCTTCTCCTTTTTCCAGGGCCTCTAGCACAAATAGTCCAGAATATCAATTCTGGAACTCTTAGGACTTGTAGTTGTGAGAAAAAAAGGGCATAGGCCAGCGCATCTCAGACATGCAGGCCCCAGGTCATGGCTGCATTGCACCAACGACCATTACAACCAACTATCCTATGGCTAATTCTCAACAATTCCTTTCCCTTTTTCCAAGCCAAGACGTAGGTGAGGATGGATCAATGGATGGGTAAGTGAGTGCATGTAAGGGTGTGAGAGAAAGAATGGTATGAATGCAGGAGTGAATGAGCGGACAAGCCAATGACCAACCCCACAATCATACCAGGGATGGGTTTAAGTATTTTCGTGGGGAATCAAGAACCTCCTGGCCTTCCCCAAGAAGCTCACGTAACCGATACCCTCCCTTAGGCCAAAAAGGTAATTAACATAGGAATAAACATTTATCCCCTCAATCCCCCTCTCTTGTGGAATCATAACCCCCTATAACTCTAGTCCTTGTCCGTCTAGCAACTTGCAATGTGTTTATTATTATAATGATAAAAAAATTACATTTCTTGGGCACACTGGACTTTTAATAATTGTTTGGGAACCCTGGCCTCTCAACATTGTAAAAATACATCATTTAAAATGGGGGTTCAAAAGATGGGGTGTTACATCCCCTCCCCCTTATTTTGGCACTGTCCTCAGTGCATATACAAAATAGAGATCAAAATCTCAAATTTATTCAAAAATCTGTGGGTACTCTGCCCACATGGCATCTTCATTCTCCCAGGTAGCATCTTCAGGACCGTAGCAGGTCCACTGAACTTTTACCAGCTCTATAAATTGATTCCAGATCATTTTGACTTTTCTGTCCAATACCCGCACTGACTGAACCTGAAAATCTCCCTCCGTCTCTACCTCAATCAAATGCTAATCAATAACATGGTTAGGTTCATGTACATATTTATTTAGTAAATATACATGAAATAAATTATGCACATTCATGGAAGCAGGCAATGCAAGCATGTATGCAACTAGCCCTATTCTATCCAATATTTCAAATGAAAGACAAAATCTGGCTGCCAGCTTTGTACAACTACCCAATTTCAAAGAGATTTTCTTGGGATTCACTTTCAAAAGTACATGCTCCCCTACTTTAAATTCTCTAGCTATCATGTTGTTGTCTGCATAAACTTTCTGTCTATCCTGAGCTGCCTTTAAATTCTGCTTGATCTTAACCACCTGGTCTTCCATGTCCTTGAGCAACTCCGGCCCAAGTACCACTCTATTTGCTGGATTGTCCCAGCTTACTGGAGTATCACATTGCCTACCATACAAGGCTTCAAACGAGCTCATTCTTAATGAATATTGATACCCATTATTATATGCAAACTCAACCAAGTGTAAGTAATCTTCCCACTTAGATGGCTTATCCATCACATACATTCTCAACATATCTTCAATTATTCGATTAAATCTCTCTGTTTTCCCATCTGTTTGGGGATGATATGATGTGCTAAACTTTAGATTTGTGCCAAATCCTTAAAACAATCTCCTCCATAAATTGGAGGTAAACTTTGTATCTCTGTCCGAGACGATTGTCCTAGGTATCCCATGCAACCTAGAAATTTCCTTCATGGAAATTTCAGCAATATTAGCTGCTGTATGCGTTGTCTTCACAGGCACAAAATGAGCAACCTTAACTTTTCAACCACCACCATGATTGAATCATGTTGCTTATTCGTTCTGGGTATTCATGTGATGAAATCCATGGTGATCACTTCCCATTTCTTCTCTGGAATTGGCAATGGCTGCAACAAATCCATTGGGTGCCTATGCTCAACCTTCACCTTCTGACATTCCATACATCGAGTGATGTAATCAGCAACATACTTCTTCATTCCCGGCCAAAAGAACTGGATTCTTACTACTGTAATTGTTTTCTGGTAACCAGGATGTCCAGCATAAGGAACATCATGCATTTCCTTCAGTACCAAATTCCCCAGTTCTCCATAACTAGGAACATAGATTCTATTTTTATGCATGATTAATATGTCTTCCGTTATCTCACACTCCTTTATTTTATGGTGTACATCTCCTTCCTGTAAGCTTTCCTTTACCTGTAGGTAATGGTGGTCTGTAACAAGACCATCTAAATTTTTTCTCTTCAAGTTTGACTGATGCATACTGAAAACAATAGCATGCATGAGATGCACTGCACTCTTCTACTAAGCGCATCAACAACTTTATTCTCCTTTCCTTTGATATGCTTGATATCGAATTCATATTCACTTAAAAATTCCAGCCATCTTGTTTTACTGGCATACAAGGTTGGTTGTTCAAAAAGATACTTCAGGCCAATGTGGTCTGTCCTTAATTTGAATTTCTTCCCCATGCGATAATGCCTCCACATCCTCAAGGCGTGAACAATGGAAGCAAGTTCCAAGTCATGCATGGCATAGTTCCTCTCATGTTCCTTAATATTTCTGTAATCATATCCAATGACACGTCCATTTTACGTGAGGACTCCCCCAAGTCCTTCCTTACATGCTTCTGTACATACCACAAAACTTTCATTTGGGTCAACAATCTTTAACACACGAGCACTAGTAATTAATTCCTTTAACATATTAAAATTATTTTCACACTTGAGTGTCCATTCAAATTTAGTTCCCTTCTTTTGCAAAGAAGTGATAGGATGAGAAATCTTAGAGAACTCTACTATGAACCTTATGTAGTAGCCAACTAATCCCATAAAATATACGATGTCTGACACATTTCTAGGTGTTGGCCATCCTCTAATGGCTTCTATCTTCTCTGGATCTACTTATATTCCCTGCTCTAAAATAATGTGTCCCAAGTAATGGATTTTCTTTTGATAAAAATAACACTTACTCAACTTGGCATACAATTGATTTTATCTCAATACTTGCAACACCAGTCTTAAGTAATGTTCATGCTCCTCTTCAGACTTAGAATAGATAAGTATGTCATCTAGGAATGATATGACAAACTTATCCAAATAATTTCTGAATATGTCATTCATTAAGCACATGAAGACAACTGGTGCATTGGTCAGTCCAAATGGCACCACTACAAATTCATAATTCCTATACCTGGTCCTAAAGGCTGTCTTATGAATGTCTTCTTCCTTGATTCTTACCTGATGGTATCCTTCCCTTAGGTAAATCTTTGAAAATATATTTTCTCCTCTTAACTGATCAAAGAGGTCATCAATTCAGGGTAGGGGATACTTGTTCTTTATAGTGTACTTGTTCAACTGTCAGAAGTCAATACAGAGCCTCAAGGTTCTATCCTTTTTTTTGACAAAAAGTATTGGTGCTCCCCAAGGTGAAACACTTGGACGTATGTACCCTTTATTCAACAATTCCTCCAACTACATTTGTAATTATTTTAACTTTGGTGTGCTCATTCTGTAAGGTGTTTTTGACACCGGGGCAACTCCTGGCACTAAATCAATTGAGAAATATATCTCCCTTCTTGGTGGCAATCCGGGTATTTCTTGGAACACATCTTCAAATTCTTGTAGTACCAAGAAATCTTCAAGGCTTGGACCTTTTGTATTATCCGACTCTTCCACATGAGCTGCATACAATTGACATCCTTTCCTAAAACATATTTTTAGCTGGAAGGCTAAAATATCCCTTATAGATATGGGTCTTGGAACTCCTTTCACAGTGCTCTGTTTTCCATTTCCATCAAGACATGTAAATGTCTTGTTATGATGATCTAGGACAACATGATGCTTGTCCAACCAATCCATTCCAATCATAATATCATAAGACCCCAATGGTATGATATTTAGATCAATACTAGTATTCACGCCATTAAGACTTATGGAACAACTTATGGCCATGTCATGGATTCTTCCTTTGGTTCCAATGGCTAACTAAAACAAACTTTCTTTTCCAAGTTTACTTTTCTCCAAATGTAATCTATCCACTATCTTAGGATCAATGTAACAATGAATTTCTCCTGAATCAATCAAAATAGAAGCAGTCTTATTTATGATCTTACCTTCCACATCAATCATATTAGACTAGTACTCTACTTGTCGATCATTTTAAGCTACATAGATTCTTCCCATATCTGCGAATGTTGCGGCTTCTTGGATGTTGTGCATAGTATTCACTCTGTCCTTTCTATGTGGGCAATCCTTGTACATGTGATCTTCCTTGTATCCCCAACATTGGATTGGTGGTATTCTCATTTTTCCCAAGGAATCTTCCTTCTTGGAATCTCCCTTAGCATACTGATCTTGATGATTTCTATTAGGCTCATTCCTATTGAAGGGAGGTTTGAATCCTTTCCTCCTCTGATCAGACTTCACATTTTTCTTTTCCTTCCAATATTTCTGCAGGGATTCTCTTCCCTAGACTTGATCATACAGGTATTTATCCTTCCTGATGGCCTCCGTCAAGGTCTTGGGTTCATCATACTTTATATTTTCCTTACAAAAGGCTGGCAGTCCACTTAGAAATCTCTGTATTTTCACTTTCTCATCACTAATGACCTTGAAATACTTTAACAATCCCAAGAAATTATTCTCGTACTCTGCCATAGTCATGCTTCCCAACCTGAGTTCAAAGAACTCCTGCATTTTCCTGTCATTGAAATGATATGAGAGATACTCCTTCTGGAAGTACTTCTTGAACTACTTCCAAGTGATCCTACTTTCATTAACATGTTCCACTTGTTTCAGTTGGTCCCACCACATCGCATCTTTACCATGCAAATTGTAGGTGAAAATCTTGGCTTCCAGGTTGGATGAATAGTTATGCAACTAAAAATATATTTTGAGCCCAAGAAACCATGCTTCGACATCATCTTCCCTTTCTCTTTCACTCTCAAAGGAAGGTGGCTTGAGCTTCCTCAACTCTCCTTGAAAACTATCTACCTCTTGTTTCCTTCTTTGGTGTCTAACATGAGACACCTCTAGACTGCTTATGATATCTTTCGATGCATACAAATTTATTTCTAAGTAAGGAGGTGAGTGGTGTCCATGAGATCTTCTAGCACTTCTGGAATAACCATATCTTCCATGATCATCGCTTCTTTCATGGCACCTGCCTTCTTCCTCTTGTATTGAGTTTGATGCCTTCTTTGTTTGTCTCTACAACTGATTTAAAATCTACAAAACTCAAGAATTTATCTAACTTTTCTCTCTCATCATTCTCTCGTTGTCTTCTTTGTATCTCTGCACTTCCATCTTCAATATTCTTACCATTTCTATTAACGTTTCCTGCTCTCCTTTTCCCTTGCATCCATTGGACTTTGTCTCTGCATTACCAACTCTGGTATTTTGGCCTTCGAACTCCTTATCATGACTGGAGGCTCCCTCACCTTCTTCCATTTCCTCAATACGCATCCTGAGTAGATGTGTTTAAACCCCTTAATTCTTCAAAATGTGAAAGCGACCATTTTGTTAGAATTATGCATATCATAAACAAAAATTTCCAAACCATGCTACATGTCTTTTTTTTTTCTTTCATGGAGATCATATCCCCATTCTATGAAAATAATAGTGTCCTATTATCCTTGGCTGACACATAATTTTATCCTGCACAGGCGCTTCCTTCAAACCACCTTCCCAGGTGACCACGACTAGAAACCGTGACTAAATCCTTCCTTAGAACTTTTCTATCTCGAAGACCACCAATTCGGCCCTTAGCCCTCCTTCCCTCAGCTCTCAATATGCATATGACCATGTCCATGACCCTACGCTTAGATGAAAAAGTGTTTTTCTAGATCTTCAAAACTTTCATCCAGGACCGGATCAATGGTCCTCATACTCTTTCATGATCAATGATCGAGATCCACTTCAGGACTCCGTGCTTCGGGAGTCTCAACTTTCCTCACTTGCCTCCTCCCAGAGTTCATGATCTATCGATGGGTGTCCTCCCATAGATCAACGACTGTGAATCTCTTTAGATATTCGAACTTCAGAAGTTTCAAACTTTCCTACTACACCTTCTCCCAGGGTGCTTTTACCCAAAGTTGACCATCCTTCGATGTGTGTCTTCTGGAATCAACGGTCGATATGTACTCTGGCCTTCATGCCTTTGGGATTTTTTGACCCAACACAACCTGTCACATCCTTCCCCACTAGAGTGCCCAATTTTTAGACTACACGATCTGTCACCACGTGGTGAAATACTGGAAGCAGACACGTGGCCCAATCGGGCGGGTGACATGTGTCATGTTCTAACTGACATTTCAATACTCCATATGCTCAAAAATTACTGACACACGACACACATCCCATGTTTCCACGTCATCCCAGGTGACATCCACAAGCCACGACACTTTGAGAATTCTAGGATCCACATCACCTCTAGGAAACGTCATCATGCCCCATCACTTTGGCTCTTCGGGCTTCAATACTTTGGGAGTTTCCATAATGGCACACTTCCAATTCTCCCGAACTCTGAATTCCCAAATTGGCTAATCTGTCGCCATGTGTCCTCCTGGATCGGATGACTAAGTTTCACTTCGGATCTTCACCCGAAGTCCATGGATCTGCACCACGTTTCCTCCTTAATCTGAAGGTTGAGGCTTACTTCAGGTCTACAGACTTCAGAAATCTCAAATTTCAAAAATTATTTGGCCCCACTGGCTTTAATCCGAAGCCCCGGATTTGGTGTCGTGTGGCTCTCGACAGATTGATGGTTGAGATCCTTTCGGATCTTAAGGTTTTGTAAATCTCAAACTTCAAACCTCCTCGAAGTACACGGGATTCTACCACGTGTCCTCTTGAATCAGACGGTTGAGGCTTGCTTCGGGCCTTCACTTGAAATCCATAGATTTATGCCACGTCTCTTCTGAATCAGATGACCTAGATTCACCTCGGGCGATCCGATGCTTGAGATTTATTCTGGATGATCTGGCGACTGAGATCTATTTTGGATGACTAGATGATCAATATTTACTTCAGTTCTCCAGCTCTCCGGGCTTTAGGAGTTTCAAATATCAACTGAAAATCTCTCAAACAGATTTCTCCAGAGTTATTGATCTGCTCACACGTACCTCTTGGTGATCAACGGTCAGGATCTACTTTGGCTATATGGAGCTTCGATGTTTGAGCACTAGTAAGTCACATCACTGTATTCCTTTCAATTTTTAGGGGCACACAATGATGGTTTGGAGTGACCCACTTTTCGCCTCATAATTCTCCTGATGCTGACATGTAACCCCTTGGTGAAACTGTGGTTTGGATTGTGGGACCTCCTTGGGAAATTATCTCCCATGCAACTTGGTTACCCATAATGCCTTATGTCCATTGATCTCCCTCTCCAATGGGATATAAGGGTTGTGACCTTAGTCCTTGCTTTCTTTTCATCAGATGACCCTTATTCACCTTTCCTCCAATCCAATGATCCCGAATCTCTCCTGATCCTACAATGGCGATCGCTCCCGAATTCGAAAGGGACAGTCACGATCCTTCAAACCCATTACAACGGGTCTTTGGTGATCTAACTCCTACATAGATTTTGCAATGCCATTCCTCCTGAGATTTTTAACTTCACGGTCAGAATTTGATCTCGACCCCGAGACTCTGACCAATAGACCCGATCCATACCGGCCCGGTGTTTCAACTAGAAGCTCTGATACCAAACTGTAACATCCCGAGCCACCCACAGGTTGGGGCATGCTACCTACAAGCCCACCCTTGGACTTTGTACTCTTACCGATACCTTCTTTTATTAATAAGAATGCATAATATACAAGATTTAGTGACATGCACAACAATATCCAACAAGCATGCATAATCTAAGATTTAGTTAAATGATAATTAAAATAGACAATGAAATACATTCATACACAGATAATAATATCACAACAGAGAGAACTTATCTTTATAAAAATGCAACACCAATTGTCTACAGACCAAGGACGTTCCACCCAACCGTAGACACCATTGCTCCAAATCTCAACAACAGTGTCACCCCCGATCCAGGGCTATGAATCCACAAGGATGGTTGCAGAGTGTACTTGGGTTCCCAAACCAGTCATCTCTCAATCTCTCACAAGTTTCCCAGCACCCACAACAATCCAAGTACCCAACTCTCTTCTACCCAGCTTGTATCTCCCAAGAGAATGGACCTCCACCCTTCTCTACCACATAGTCCCTCAGGCAGTCCTTCTCCTTTTTCCAGGGCTTCTAGCACAGCTGGTCCAGAATCTCAATGATGGAACTCTCAGGACTTGCAGTTGTGAGAAAAACAGGGCACATGCCAATGCATCTCAGACATGCAAGCCCCAGGTCATGGATGGATTGCACCAACAACCATTACAACCAACTATCCCGTGGCTAATTCTCAGCAGTTCCTTTCCCTTTTTCCAAGCCAAGATGCAGGTGAGGATGGATCAATGGATGGGTAAGTGAGTGCATGGAAGGGCATGAGGGAAATAATGGTACAAATGCAGGAGTGAAGTAGCATATGAGCCAACGACCAACCCCACAATCAGACTAGGGATGGGTTTAAGTATTTTCGTGGGGAATAAAGAACCTCCTATCCTTCCCCATGAATATCACGTAATCGATCCCCTCCCTTAGGAAAAAAGGGTACTTAACATAGGAATAAACATTTAGCCCCTCAAGCCCCCTCTCTTGTGGAATCATAGCCCTTTATAACTCTAGTCCTTATCCGTCTAGCAGCCAACAATGTGTTTATTATAAATAATGATCAAAACATTACATTTCTTGGGCACATTGGCCTTTTAATAATTGTTTGGGCATGCTGGCCTCTCAACTTTGTAACAATACATTATTTAAAATGGGGGTTCAAAACTCGGGGTGTTACAAGTGAAATCTTGTGCGATTTGACCCGCAGGAAAAATCGATCGCCAACTTCATAATTACGGTCAACAAGATGTGCATCGACATAAATTTTCTTCCGATCTTGCACTTCTTTAATTCTTTTCTTATCATTTTCATTTGTTCTTCCATTTCTTGGATTGCTTCTGGTCCTACCAGTACCCTATCCTCAATTTAATCCCAACTCAATGGCGTCTGACATGGTCAATCGTAAATAAACTCAAATTGTGCCATCTTAATGGTACTTTGATAGCTATTGTAGTACACAAACTCTACTAGTGCAAGAACTCTTCCCAAATCTTATGTTGGTCCATCACGTCCATATGCAACATATCTTCCAAGATTTTTTTCATTCTTTCTGTCTTCATGTCTGTCTCAAGGTGATATGTTGTGCTAAAGTTCAGTTGTGTCTCGAAGGCCTCTTGGAAACTTGTCCAAAATCGTCCTATAAACACTGATCCTCTATTAGATATGATCCTTTTAGGCACTCCATGTAATCTCACAATATCTTTGATAAAAATTCTAGCTATGTCTAGCACCTTATACGTCATGCGCACATAAATAAAATGTGAACTCTTCGTCAGAGTGTCAAGTACCACCAAAATTGAGTCGTGCCTCCTTTCCATCAATGACAATCCAACAATGAAGTACATCGAAATGACCTCCCATTTCGATTCCAGAATAGCGTGTGGATGTAGTAATCATGTTGGATTTCTATGTTCAACCTTCACTTGTAACATTCTATACATATCACCATGTAGCTAACTATGTTCACCTTCATTCCTTTCTAAAATAATAAGGGCTTAAGGTCTGCCCTCATCTTCATGACTCCTGGATGAGCCATGTACACTGCTCTATGAGCTTCGTTTAAGATCAAAATTCTCAATCCGTCGTTAGGCGATACGTAAATATGGTTATTATACCTCATCAATCCGTCATTGTCCAATGTATATCCTTCAATCCTTGGTACCAACATGGTGTCTTGTCAGATATTTTCCTAACCTCTTTATACCAGTCATCGTTGAATTGTATCGTTAGAATATTTTCTCGAAGATTCATCTGAAGAGGTATCACCAAAAATATGTGTGGTCTCATTCTCAATGCATCTGCCACTCTGTTCATTGTTCCTTTTATGTAAGTAATCTAAAAATCGTATTCTCTAAGAAATTTTGACCAACGCCTTTGTCGCATGTTCAAGTCACTTTGCGTAAAAATGTATTTCTAACCACAATGCTCTGTTTTTATTTTGAATTTACATCCAATCAGATAGTGTCTGCACACTCTTAGGGCATACACAATGGCCAATAACCACAAATCATGCGTCACATATTTCTCCTCATTCACTCTTAATTTCCTTGAGATGTAAATGATCACTTGATCGTCTTGCATCAAGACTCCGCCTACGCCTTGCTTGGATGCGTCCGTGCATACCAAGAATTCCTAGTCCATGTTGAGGACTTTTAGTATCAGTTTTTTTGTCAACAACTCCTTGAGCCTTCAAAATGCTTCCGAGCATTTCTTGGTCCATACAAACTTCTTGTTTTTCTTCTGTAATTCCGTGATCAGATTTTATATCTTTGAAAAACCTTCGATGAACTCTCGATAATATCCTGCTAAAACCATAAATCTACATACTTTTGGTACGTTCATCGACATAGGCCATTCCATAAAATCCTCTACCTTCGCTGGATCCACAACGATGCCTTCACCAGAGTTAACATTCCCTAAGTAATGAATCCTTGATTGATAAAAAGAGCATTTCGACAGTTTCCCGTATAATTTGTTTTCTCATAAACACTGTAGTACCAAGCATAAATTTTCATCATGTTCTTTTTTCGTCCGAGAATATATCAATATGTCATCAATGAATACCTAAACAAAATTGTCCAGTTATTCATGGAACACCCCATTCATCAAGATCATGAATACCCCCGGGGTGTTTGTCAGTCCAAATGGTAAAATGGTAAACTCATAATGTCTGAACCTCATCTTGAATGCGGTCTTAGGAATGATATCCTTATCTCAAGTTGATCTTCAAAAATAAAGTTGTGCCCTTCATTTGGTCAAAAAAATCATCTATTCTTGGGAACACATATTGGTTATTAATTGTTGCCTTGTTCAATTGACGATAATCAATATAGAGTCTCCATGACCCATCCTTCTTCTGTATGAAAATAGCAGTCACAACCCAAGGTGACACACTTGGATGTATAAGTACCAGGTCCAACAACTCCTTTATTTGAATTTTTAATTCCTACAACTCAAGTGTTGACATCTGATAAGGATCTCTTGCTATCGGTTCAGTTCCAGGTTTCAGGTCGATTGTAAACTCCGATTCTCTTTCAGGTGGAAAACCCAGTAAATCTTCTAGAAACATGTCATCTAACTCTCATACTATCGGAAGGTTTTCTAACCCTTCTGCCTCTCCTTTGTCATTTAGTTATAATATTTCATATAACTTGCATTACTTGCGCATGATCTTCTGTAGTTGTAGGGAAGAAACGAACCTCAAGGACACTCCCTGGTTTCTTCCTACGATCACTCTTCTATGTCCCTCATCATCGGTCAAACTCAACTGTTTCATCTTACAATTGAGTATCGCATCATGCGATATCAACCAGTCCATACCAATCACTATGTCATAAGATCCTAATATTGTGACATATAGGTTGGCCTTCGTTACAAAATATTGCAAGTTAAGGCTACAGTCCATAACCTTTCCTCTGACCTTCTACTTGACACCTGAATCCATTTCCATGTATGTAAGTTTTTCCTGTTCGGCTGCCTTTACCTTAATTCTTTTTAGCGCTACACCAGAAATAAATCTCTTTGTAGCACCAGGATCTATCAAATACTAAATTTTTGGTCAATGATGGTACCTGATGTCTTGAGAATAGTGGAATGGTGCTCAACCTAGCAGTTATTCACTACTGCATGAATCCGGTGGGCCTTGCCCAAATATCCAATTGTAGTGTCTCAGGCTGACCCGACTGATCTGTCCCTCTCAACTAGACAGTCACACTAGTAATGTGACTCTCTACATCCAACATCTAGTCTTCGGTTTAGTTCTCTTGGTCCCTAAAGTAGGAGTTTTTGGCCTGCCATCCTGAAATCCTGGTCTATTCTACTGAACAGTCCTAGACAACTATTGTTGCATGTGATGCTTCTGCTGATGTTGTGGTCCTCTGTAGGGAGTCCTCTGCTGAGGAGTCGGTCATCATTGTGTCATGAACATGGATCCTCTTGATGTATCTCAATACCTTGATGTATGTCAGGTTGGTGTCTAATGTTGTTGTGCACCTACTGTCGTCTGCCCAGATGGTCTTGTAGGAGTCCTGCCCTAACCCCTGCTGGTGAACTCTTCCTCTGTTATGAGGGCCTTCTGGACTGCATCATGCAACGTCTGTGGCATTAGGATCGTCACCTTTGTATGAATGTTTAAGTTAATGGAAAACACAAAATTGTTGACCTTCAACTTCTCCGTGCTCATATGTAGAGAATACCTAAGCAACTCCATGAATTGAGCCTCATACTCCAGCACCATATGACCACCCTGTCATAAGGCATTGAACTCATTGAGCTAGCACTCAATGAATTCCTCCGATAAATACCTCTCCCGGAACTGCTCCACGAACAATTCCTATGAGATGTCTTCGACGACCATGTTCAGTTGTGGTAGGAGCGTCTTCCACCATAGAAGAGAACTCCCCTTCAACTAAAAGACCGCCATGTAGAATTTCATGTTGGAGGTGTAGTCATGAAGTGTGAAGCACATCTCTATGATATCCAACCATACCTCGACGACTACATCGTTCGTGGCACTCATGAACTTGGGAAACGTGACCTTCTTGAGTTCTTTATAAATTCTACCACTTCCAGCTGGAGCACATTGTAGACTCTCAGGGGATACATGCGCCCTGGCCTCATCCATATCTAGTTGGTTAATCAATGCCTCAGACATCCTCTGGAAGGACCTCATCAAACCAACCACATCCCCCACAACAATTTTCTCCTATCCAATAACTTGTTCTTCTCCTTAGGGCTTAGACCCTTAAGGTGTGGATGATACTGGAGACATAGTGCCTTTGCCCCTAGCACCACATCGTCTACCTACACGACATCCTCTAACGATGATTACCCGCAAGGACACATTTCAATTTTAATTAGTGATAAGTTTTTAATCAAGAGGTTAATACAGTGGAAGGCATAATGATCCGAAGTCGTGGGGTTGAACCCACTCTGATACCATATGTAACATCCCCTCCATTATGACAACGAAAAGTGATGTATAATAGGTAATTTTTTTTTTCATTAGGATATTAAATTCGTTACAACATATTAAACAACATCGAAATGGATACATCATCATAACTAAAACAACACATAATAAGTGTATTAACATAATTAAAAATGACACATAATCAACACATAACAATGACTCAATCAATGCATCATCATAATTAATAATGAAACAATAAGCATATCACGATCGACTGAAGAAAAACACAATAAATGATCAACCATGTCACTGAGCATTAAAAGAACTACCTGCCCAACCTACCCTACAAGGTTAGGACCTCCAAGATACATAAGAAACACTCAAGCCCAGGATTCATCTGATTTATTTTGACCACTTAAGGTCTTAGGGATGGAGACTGTTCTGAGGAACAAGGAGGTGTCTAAATCACACTAACACAATCAAGTCAAAAACCAACTAGCTCAATCAATCAACATCATTATTGTTCACGGCACAAGAGAATTTAAATACTCAATCATTCAAACATCAATATTGTTCATGTCGCAAGAGAAGTCTAAATACTCAATCATCCATACATCAATATTATTCACGACACATGAGAAATCTACTTTATTTTACACGGCGCAAGAAAATATAATTACTAAATCAATCATATGTCAACATTATTCTAAAGGCGCAAGTGTAATCAACTTATTTTATTTTCATGACACAAAAGAAAACATCTATTTTATTTCAAGGTGTGTGATTAATCAAATTACTGAATTAAACAATAGATCAACATTACTTTCAAGGTGCGTGCATGTTCTAATTACTGAATTAAACATAAATCAACATTCCTTCTAGGGCGCGCGACTAATCAAATTCTGAATTAAAAATAAATCAACCTTATTTATTCATGGCGCGACATGATATTCCACTACACTTAACTTTTTGAAGTAGCCATGAGTGTGATTGAACAAGAGGAAAAACCATAGGATAATAATTTAAGATCTTAAACAATCTTATTCTCAGGTAGCATGGCCATACATCTCCTTTTTATTTTTGGGGAATATCTTCTAAGAAAATAAATAAGATCTTAAAGGATGAATTTTATTTTCTTGCAAGAACCCCACGAAGAAAACCTTTTTAAGAAAAACAAGGTTGTAACCCAAAATTTGGGTTACTTTAAAACTAGGGTTATTACTAAGACTCTAACCGTATCACCCTCATTTTGGTTACAATAAATCTATTGATTGCAAGTTTAATCATTCCCTACTAAAATAACTAAACTTGAACTAGAAGAATGACAAGATTAAATAATTATCCAAATCTAACACCCAATACAAGGAATGCCATTACGATTTTCTAAGAAATAAATTCCGGACTATAAGATTAATGTGTTGGTGTACAGTTTCTTTTCTCCCTTTGGATTGAGCTAATAATATTCTCTTTTTGTGTCAGGGATGAAATTGTTTCAATGATCAGGGGATCAAATTTTGCTCAATTTTCAAAGTGCCTGGAATGAGACGAAAACAATGCCATTGCGTCCGTCTCGTCTTCCTGATTCCGGTGGTATATTTACTTTCTCAAACGGAGTCCATATGGAGGAGATATCACGATCTGTCCGCCAAGCCAAACAGGCAAAATTTTTGGATGTTGGCTGTACCTGTCCGTACAGTCCGTACGGTGACGTGGCAGGACCATACCGGTCGTATGGTGGTGACGTGGTGGATATTGGTTGGTCGATTTTGGACGAGTCGGATGTTGACACATGTCATTGGGTGGCTTATAACAGGAGGACACGTGGCCCAATCCAAGTGCACCATGTGTCTCTCACTGGTTGGCTAAGGAGTTCACATATAAAATGTTGGAGGCCGCGGGGTTCGACCCCCGGACCTCTCCTCCACATAATACCTTAACAAATTCCAATAACCAACTTTCCCGCCGATGTTCCTTGTTATAGAAGCCAACGAACATATATTTGAATTGATGTGTTGTGTTATACGGAAAAGGGCGCGGGCCGGGGCTTAAGCCCCGACCCATGGTTTCATTACACACTATAGAACCGTGTGTAAATATATGCACGCGGATTTAAAATGCACGGGACCAAAGTTTATACATTGTATTGTGCCATATATATATTGCATTGGTTATACCATAATATAATGCGCGCGCGGTTGTAAATTTGCGCGGGGTTTTAACACATATGGCCACGGATTTGCATACGACCAGGAGCGCGGGGTTGGTTCCAACGGTTGGAACGACTTAACCAACTTTTTCCTTAGAGCGTGGTCCTATGCGCCATACGCCCAGGTGTCGAGGCGGTTAGGGGCTGGCGCGCCCTTAACCGTCCTACGGTTTGCACCGTTGGCGCGGTTGCGCCCGGTGCTGGGTTTTTACGCTTTAAAGAGCGTGTGAGCCAGGTTCACTCAGAGGGAGTGCGAATTGTAGAACCAGAGACAACAAGCTTGGAGAAGGAGA
>ML777278.1:2621520-2632029 GCA_009831015.1 Picea engelmannii | reverse complement strand
TGTAGGCAATGGGTTGGTAGGTGAGGGAAGTGAGGGAGTGAGGAGGTATGGTAAGTCCTCCCACCCACCGTGGAGTGGAGATAAAGGAATGAGAGGGTAAGGTGAGTGTAGTGAGGGAGTGAGGGGGTAAGGAATGGTGGCTCCACCAAACTGACATGGTATGGGATAAATAATAAATAAGTTAAGTAAAATAATAGTATAATATCATAATATTATGGTATCATAATAGTATAATAAGAAGAAAAAAAGGGTCTTGGGCTTGTGAAAAATAAAGAAAACAAGGGTTTTGGGCCTGAAAATTTAAACGTAGTTCCACAAGATCAACTTTATTCTATATGGAAGAAGCGCCCTTTTCCACTTAGACACAAACCTATATATATTGAGCTTACAACCTCGTATTTTGAATCTTAAAAATACATGGCGAAGATGAGACTAAGGGATATGCAATGAACTCGTTATCATTCAAAAAATATCTTCTTTTAATATCATTTTTTTTATTATTCCAGCAACGGGAAAATACATATGACCAATTTTGGTCAAAAATATCTTATTCATTAATAGAAGTTGGGTTTCATTGTATTTTTGTATTTTTGTAATAATTTGTTTTTCATTTCGTTCCATTTATAAATCTAGATCACCATCTCACCAACACGGAACACTTTGCTGCAACTTAATTTATGTCATACAGTTGGATTAGGTTGATGGAAAAATGGTACGGATTGTTGGTTGTCATTGATGTCAACCATTGGAGAGTGATATTATAAATTGATGTCAACCCTTAGTGATTGATGTCAACCCTTGGAGAAAGTCCAGTAGCGAATTCCGGTAGCACAAAGGTTTGGGTAATAAACCCAAGTTTGTTTTATGTATAATGTTATGAGTTTTAATATATTTGAAGGTAATACTATTCTATATGGGTAGTACATGTCATGCCATTTCCGGTGGTATGTGGAACATCACATAACGCCTCATGGTTAGAGAGTTATGGCCATGTGAAGTTGGAGAACCCAGCTTTGGGTAATGGACCCAAGTTTGTTTGATGTATAATTGTATGTTTTTTATACATTTGTAGGTAATACTATTCTATATGTATAGTACATGTCATTCCATTTCTTGTGGTATGTGGAAATTCACATAACTCCTCACGGTTTGAGAGTTATGGCCTTACGAATTTGGAGGACCCTCATATGTTGGCTTGAAGCCCCAAAAGGTCAAAGTAGTCAAAGTGGTTTAAGAGATTTTAGAAGGTAAATAATAAAGTGAAGTGATGAGTAATATAATTCAAAGTGAATAAAAAATAAATTATTCAAATAATAAATTTAATGGAGAAATTAGAAGTGGGTTAACCCTAAAATAAGGAAAGTGGGCAAAGTGACCTAGAAGATGCTTCTAAGGAAGCTACTTGGAGAGTATAAATAAGAGGCAAGGCTCTCTCATTTTATATCACACTTGAGAATATTGAATATCTATAGGTGACTGAGATAACTAAAGGATATGTAATCCAAATTTCATAGGGAAGGTGAATAAAACAAGGCCAAAATTCAAGGGAGGATAAATTCGTTTGATGATGCTTTCTAAGGTATGTTATTTATAGGTCATCTCACCATTTTCACAATAATTTTTTTTTCTAGAATGATTCAGACCATGAAATTGATATTCCATTGAGGAAACATATCCAAGTATCTGTGGTAAAAATTTCATATTGTGGGTCGTTTCATTTTTGGAGTTACACTCCATGGAAAATAGGGTTTGTGGCTAGTCCTGAAACTAGTCTAAAACAGGTGTTTCGGGTAAAAATGTCATAACTTATTCATATTAGATACAAATTCAGTAAGACCAAAGTTTTTGGTTATAGTACAGTATGTAGTATTTTGTGTAATACTTTTTATATCAATTCAACAAACATTCTGTGTGGGGCACGCTCTACAAGGTCACTCTCTAGAATAAGCCTGAATTCAACAAGGTATGCCATTTTTTCTATAAATCCTTTTTACGAGAGGTTCCAAGTAGTGACACCTGAAAGAATTGCATAAAACAAACTGAAGAACATTGTGTACTATTTTCATATCTTTATTCATTACAGGTACATAGTTATGATTATTTCAAGTCAGGGTTGCTGACTAATCCCAAACTAGTCACGTGAGACTAAAGAAAAGTTTGATGAAAATGATAGTCTCTTGTTGTGAAAGTTAAGGAAGCTTTGCAGGTATGTGATCATTTACACCAGGTCTATTATAGAGTTACAAATAATATTTGGATGATGAAATTGATGAGGGATTTTGGTTGAGGTACATGTTGGGTACATGGTTGAGACAAGTAGTTGATGAGTTGGCACATACATGAGGTGTATAGTTGATGATGTTGGTACATATTGATGAGTCATAGTTGATGAGTCGCTGATACATGATTGGTACATACTTGGTACATGGTTGGAGGCACTTGTTAGTAGTATTGTTGACACATGGTTTATGGATGATGTAGCAGACTTGTATTAGTATATTATTAGAAGAACATATTGATCTTGGTGATGATTATGAGTTGTTGTGTTATGATTGGTTGATGCACATATTTGAGAGTTGTATTGGTGATTCATCTTGGTGAGTGTATCTGATTTGGTTGATAAGATTGATGATACAGGTTGTTGTGATAAGTTGTTTGGACAGGTTGTTGTGACATGTTATTTGTACATGTTTGGTGCATGGTTGATTCACTTGTTCATGGTACAGGTTGAGGTATAAGTTGGTGCATGGTGGATGCACTTGTTTATGGCATAGGTTGACTACAGGTTGGTGCATGATTGATGCACTTGTTTATGGTACATGTTGATTATAGGTTGAGTTATAGGTTGACTACAGGTTGTTGCATGGTTGATGCACTTGTTTATGGTACAGGTTGATTACATGTTGAGGTACAGGTAGATGCATGGTTTAGGTTATAGGTATAGGTTGTTTGGTGCAGGTTTATTGGTATAGGTTTACAACAGTATATCTCACAATGATAGTGTGACAGTGGTTCCACCATTCTACTTATATGTCAGGGCAGTTGGACGGAGCAAGGACAAGTGGTTGTAGCCACCTTCTAGTTGTAGCTGGAAAACATAGGGGGTTGTAGCCTCCTTCTAGTTGTAGCCAGAGAATTGGGGAGTTGGAGCTTCCTTCAGGTTGTAGACTGATAAACTAGGGGGTTGGATCCTCCTTCTAGTTGCAGCTAGAAAACAAATGAAGTTGGTGCTTCCAATGAATGTACTTCTTAAATACATATAAGAAAAAGAATTCTATGGTTTTCTCCCACTTTGGGTTTCCACGTAAAAAAACGGGTGTACTATGTATGTGTTTGATTTCTCATTTGTTCATTGTTTATTTACTTTGCAACTATTGGATGATAATTCTACATTGATATAACACTTTCATTTTGATGCAGGAGAATCGCTCCACCTGAGCACGTGCCATCTAATTAACATGCGTCGTGTGCATTCAAGGAAGGAGAGGCGCCACCCTCTCATTTTTGCCTCTAGAATCCAAGGTGTGATCTAGGAATTAATTGAAGACAAGCTGGAAGAGCCAAATTGTGATTTCGCACAAACTGGCGATAAGGTCGCCATTAATAGGATGATGGTAGAAGGTATCTGTATCCAATTTGGAGCATATTTCCATCATTGTAATTTGTCCATTAGATAGGTGTTTTGAATGGTTATTTGACACCACTAGTTTAATCTTGTGAGGGAAGCTCATAGATCCCCTCTTGTATAAATATTTGTATTGTAATCAAAGTAGAGTTTGGTTTGGATAGGTTGGGTCGTAAGAAGAGAAACACAGAGAGCTGAGACTCAGTTGTAGCTCAGACTCCACCATTGTAATTTGGCATTCTACCATTAATAGAAAATGAAAGTTTTTCTTATTTTACATTTCTGTTCAGTGGATGTTGTGTATGAATGTCATTTACATGTTTGTGAATTTTAGATGAATGTTAGAAATCATCTGCAGGGATAGAGATATGGTTTTCTATCTGAGAGTGTGTTGAGTTAAGTCTGATTCTCTAGGCTAAGTGCAAGGAGTGCATGAAAGATCAAGGAAACTCTATAATCCAATGCAAGGGGTGCATGTTTGAACTTAGTGGAGTCAGAAGAGAAGTTGTTAGGAGGGAACACCAGATTAATTTATAGACCCAGGGAGAAATTTCAAGGCAGTTAAATACCTTGGAAGGAAGACTCTATGGGAGAAAGAACAATCCAGAGTTACTGGACACTCTGAAATACTCTACCAGGAGGGCATCGAGCTAGTGTGAGCGTGCAAAGAAACAACACGGTTGGGGTGTTGGAGAGTCCCAAAATTGTTGAACATTATGGTGAAGGAAGGATTTGCAAGAAGTGCAATGAAAAAGGAAAGGATATGCCTTAAACCTTTCCCTAAGGCTAAGGGAGAAGTCATTGAAGAGCTGAGCCAAGCGCAAGGAGTGCACCCAAGGCATTGTAAGTTTACCTTACAAGTTCAGGAAGAAGAGCAAGAGACTGCTAGGAGGGAAATAAGAAGTCCACTGAAGGACGTAAAGGAACTGGGAACCTTAGAGGTTTTCAAGCCGAGCATAGTCGTAGAAGAGTCTATGTAGAACTATGCAAGGAGTGCAAAAAGTATTCGAGAACAACCTAAGTCTCGAAAGGTGAATTTGTGCTAAGTGTGCAAAGGAGTCGAGTGCTTACTGAATCCCCGAAGACAATGAAATCATCCATCGTCATGGAGGACACAGGTGGAAGAAGTTCGAGAAGTTCAGGAGAAAGAACTTCAGAAGGTTTTCCGAGAAAAACCAAGGATCTTCGCGAAGTGACAAAGAGTGATTCAAATCCAGACCGTTGGATATAGAAGGGCACATGGTAGAGATCCACGCATTTAAGAGGAAGAACCTTTCAGAAGAAGCTAGGAGGAGAACACTCGAAGAGCCGGGAGCCAAATAAAATCTTTTTTGTCCATCAAGGAGGGACACGTGGAGTTGGATCAACGCATTGCTGATTCACAGACCTAAAGAGTAAGTTTGGAGAAGAGGAGACTTGCGAAGGCTGAACTCATGAAGTTGAACACAGTCTTTGATCGCAAGGGGAACATGGACCGTAGATTTGGTCCCAGGGAATTCTTCGATTAAGAAATCGGGGAAAAGGAGGTAAGCACTTTGCAAAATTCCCGGAGCCCGTGATCGCGAAGAGAGTTGTCCCACAGTCTTAATCTATGGTCACATCAATGAGGGAGTTTAGCATTGAGAGCTAGCATTATTGGCGTAAGAGCTAAAAAATGCTAAGGAGAGGGTCCATGGGTGCACATAGACTACGCCGAAGAAGTAAAAACGGCATGTGTCAAGTTAAACCGGTTCCGATAGGAGCCCAACGAACCATTCGGTTCAGGAACTTGAAGGATCCTAGACTAGTAGGTTGTGATGGCCCCTCTTTGATGGGAGAGAAGGGGGTGGTCATCATCAAAGTGGTATCAGAGCTTGATTTTTCCTATAAACAACATGCGAAGGAGGAGATAAAGGAGATAGTATGATACCATCAGAGTGGTATCATAGGATAGTTTTCGTCTGTAGATTTCAGGCGAAGGATAAGCTGAAGATGCTCTCAGTTTCAGAGTGAACAACATATTTTCCAGGAAGGTAGGTAGAGGGTGGAGATGTCCATTGACGGTCATAACCATGGTCGAGGAGAAGTCCATTTGCAACAGAGTAAGGCATATATGGATAAGGATCTCAGTTAAATTTGAGCACAGATGGAGAAGCTTGCATTCAAAATGTGGCATGAGTCAAAGGTACACTGGAGGTACAAATGGCCTTTGAAATGAACAACCATATGGCCTGTTCAGAATTTGTTGGCCAGGAGGTAGCAATAAGTGTTAAGGAGGTGGCTGAGGCATGCTAAAACCCTCATTCATAAGGGAAAGAGATCTGGAAAGGATCTTGTAGATTGTCAGGTGGGAAATGAGAGGGGATCAGTGGATATTGTAAACTGCCAGGTGGGAAGAAGAGACATCCCAAATTTCTAGGTGGGAAAGGATGAAGAGATGAGCTTAACTGAGAGTTCACATTAGAGGGTGTTGAAAGAGGAAGAGGAGGTAGAAGGAAGACCTCACTCAAATGGATATTCGCACGGAGCTGCGAGCCGTATGAATGAAGATGATGAGAAGTTGCAAACTTCCACCATCAAAGAGAATGATCACGAGTGCATTTTGATCATTGGAGGAGTTGAGATATTCCTACCAAGTGGTCGAGGAGAGACTAGTACAGATGTTGCAGATGTGACAGGGAAACAACAAAATGAGATTGTCATGGAAGAAGAGGAACATATACTGATGTATGTCCCAACAGGAGGAGAATGCCCAATTGATTTACTCACTCAATGGGAATTGGAGTTAAAGACACTGGAGGATTGGTTGGTCAATCCATAACCAGAAGGTGGTTGTCAAGGAATATCCATGCCGAAGGATATACACCAGCACGGGTTGCAGTTGGTGGAGGATGGAATAGAACCAGTCGTGAAAATGACAAGGGTCAATATGTCAGAAGAAGTAGTTGAACGACAGTTCAGTATAGAGACTACAGAAGTGGAGGATGCAAAAGAGTGGCAAGTCAAGGCCACAAGAGATGGGGAAGATGACTTGGGAAATCAACATGATTTCCCCATGAAAAAGGGAGGAATGCAACAAGCTAGTCTGTAGAAGGGAATTCATTCGATAGAGAAGTTAGACGAAGTAGTTGAGGAGATAAGGAGGCTGATGTTGGAGTCGATAGAGGAAACGGTCAGCACGAGGAAGCTGGGAAATATGAAACTTGCATGAATAATGGGGAAGATGCAGGAGCCGAAGTGGCGAAGCAGAGGAGCCGAAAGACAGGTCCAAGAGAAAGTTTGGGATCCAAGAGGATTTCAACCATGTTGGAGATCTCATGAGAAGGATCTCATGATTTTTTGTATTCATGGAGTATGATGTAGGAGCATCACTCCACCTCAGCACACGATAGCTAATTAACATGCGTGGTGCACATTCAAGGAAGGAGAGGTGTTTCCCTCTCATTTTTTCCTCGAGAATCCAAGGTATGATCCAGGCATGAATTGAAGACAAGGTGGAAGAGCCAAATCATGATTTCGCACAAGCTGGAGATAAGGTCACCATTAATAGGTTGAAGGAAGAAGGGATATGTATCTGATTTGGAGCAGATTTCCATCATTGTAATCTGTCCATTAGATAGGTGTTTTGAATGGTGATTTGACACCACTAGTTTAAGCTTGCGAGGAAAGCTCATAGAACCCCTCTTGTATAAATATTTGTATTGTAAGAAAATTAGAGTTTGGGTTGGATAGGTTGGGTCATAAGAAGAGAAACACAGAGAGCCAAGACTCAGTTGTAGCTCAAACTCCACCATTGTAATTTGGCATTCTACCATTAATAGAAAATGACAGTTTTTCCTATTTTACATTTCTTTTCAATGGATGTTGTGTATGAATATCATTTACATGTTTGTGAATTGTAGATGAATGTTAGAAATCGTCTACAGGGATAGAGATATTGTTTTATATACGAGAGTGTGTTGAGTTAAGTCTGGTTCTCCAGGATAAGTGCAAGGAGTGCACAACAAATCAAGGAAACTTTTTAAGTCGATGCAAGGGGTGCATGTCTGAACTCAGTGGAGTCAGAAGAGAAGATTATAGGAGGGAACACTAGATTAATTTACAGACTCGGGGAGAAATTTCAAGGCGGTTAAGTACCTTGGAAAGGAAGACTATGTGGGAGAAAGAAAAGTCTAGAGTTTTTGAACACTCTGAAATACTCTGTCAGGAGGGCATCGAGATAGGGTGAGAGTTCATAGAAACAAAATAGTTGGGGGTGTTGGAGAGTCCCATAATTGCTGAACATTCTGGTGAAGGAAGGATTTGCAAGAAGTGCCTCGACAAAGGAAAGGAGATTCCTTAAAACTTTCCCTAAGGCTAAGGGAGAAGTCGTCGAACAACTGAGAAAAGTGCAAGTAGTGCACCCAAGGAGTTGTAAGTTTACCTTACAAGTTCAGGAAGAAGAGCGAGAGACTTCCAAGAGGGTAAGAAGAATTCCACTAAAGGACATAAAGGAACTAGGAACCTTCGAGGGTTTCAAGCCGAGCACAGTCACAGAAGAATCTGCATAGAACTCTGCAAGGAGTGCAAAAAGTATTTGAGAACAACCTAAGTATCGAAAGGTGAATTTGCACAAAGTGTGCAAAGGAGTCGAGGGCTTGTTGAAGCCCCAAAGACAGCAAAATCATCCATTCCCGTGGAGGAGATAGGTGGCAGAAGATCGAGAAGTTCGAGAGAATTTTTTTTTGAAGGTTTTCCGAGAGAAACCAAGGATCTTCGTGAAGTCACGAAGAGAAATTTGAATCCAGACCATTGGATTTGGAAGGGAATGTGGAAGAGATCCACACATTTCATAGGAATAACCTTTCAGAAGAATCCAGGAGGAGAACACCCAAAGAAATGGGAGACAAAAAAAAACTTGGTCGTTCATCAAGGAGGGACACGTGGAGTTGGATCGACGCATCATTGATTCATAGATTGGAAGAGAAGAGTTCAGAGAAGAGGAGACTCGTGAAGTCCAAACTCGTGAATTTGATCACAACCTATGATTGCAAGGGGAACGTGGACCGTAGATCTTGTCCCAAGGAATTCGCCAATTCATAAATCAGGGAAAAGGAGGTAAGCATTTTGTGAAAGTCCCGGAGTGAGGGATCACGAAGAGAGTTGGCCCACAGTATTAATTCGTGGTCACATCAATGAGGGAGTCTAGAATTAAGAGATAGCAGTGTTGGATTAAGAGCTAAACAATGCTAAGGAGAGGGTCTGCAGGTGCACATAGACTTTGTCGAGGAAGTAAAAAGGGCATGTGTCAAGTTAAAATGGTTCTGATAGGAGCCCGACGAACCATTTGGTTCGACAACTTGAAAAATCCTAGACTGGGATGTCACAGTGGACCCTCTTTGATGGGAGAGAAGGAGGTGGTCATTGTAATGTCCCCAAGGCCGAGCCCTGTTGTAAATCATGTTTCTAAAATGAATTGTAATTATGTTTTATAGGCTGGTGAGCCAAGTTTATATAATTTGGTGGGCTTATGTGATTGTTAGGCTAGAGAGCCTAAGTGTTGAAGGCTAAGAGCCTACTTTTTTATATGTAATCATGTAGAACATTAATAAAAATATAAACACCGCTGTGTGCAGACCGACCATGATGAGTGAGTGATGGGGGAATAAGATTCCATAGAGTGGGAAAGGGATTAAGGGATGGAAGGTGGGAAGAGGGGCTAAGTGTTGAGCCTAGGGGCTTAGGTCCTTGAGAACAATATTTTAATATTATTCCAAAAAGACCATGTGAAATATATGTTTTATCCTAAATTCTTTTGGAATGACAAGTGACTTCCAAATCGGGAGGAATGCATGCTGATGGAATGCATGTAGTTTCATGGGTGACAAGTGTTGACTCAAGTGCATGAAATTAAAAACTGTTGAATTGAGTCATGATGGGGGTTCCTCCTCCATTCCACTATCGACCGTCTAAACGTGCTTCCCGTCTGACCTCTACAAGATACCCTCATGCAATTCTGAAACCGGGGAAAAGGTCTGTGTTGATTCCTAAGGAAGCTGGTACATTCCTTCCCTGAATAGTTTGAGCCTATTCGTGGGATCCCTGTACACCTTGTGCAATCTCGAAACCAAAACCATAAGTTTATTTTGTGATTGTTGAGCTTGTTTGGGAAGCCCATGTCTGTTTTCCCAGTTGGTTGTTGTGGCCACGTAGTGCTGGACTGCGCATGGCTTACTGGCTAGTGTGAGTTCATGATTAGCCTATGTGTAACCTCTCTCCAGGTGAGGGAGGTGATTGTTGTTGGAAGAGGCAGGTTGTCGGGCCTATGAACAACTCTCTCTAGGTGAGAGAGTTTGCTGGGAAGTGGTTTCTTCTAGAGAGTGTCTAGCACCAGCTTCGGGCTCTGAGACTTCTTGATCCAGCCTGTTGCCGAGACCTAGAGAGGGAGGTGTAGCACCGATGGACTGTGCTTGTGAAGGTGTATACTCCTAGGCGGAACATGCATCTAGGGAATGAGAGTCCGGGAGTAGTGGGTGTAAGATGGCATCCTGGGAAGAATCCTTCCAGTCATTCTGTGTTGTTTTCCCTGTAACCTCAGCCTAGCCTAGGATTCCTTACCTTGGGGTGGAGCTTAGTCCTAGCTCAGGGGTGACCCATTGCTGAGCTTGATGAGCAGCGTGGTCTAAGGCTGGGAGGTTCGTGGAAGGCCTGCACATGGTTGGTGGAATTACCATCGTTTCAAAGATAAGTACTAGATGATGTTTTAATTATGTTTTGCATGTTTGTGTATTTATATTTATCATGTATTCTGTTGTGCATATGAATTAATGTTAATTCCATGGATTATTTATGTCAGCAGTAATTTTGTGCTGACTCTGAGTTTAAATGTGTTTAACCTGTTTTAAATGCATGTTATTAATTAAGCA